>OZ008367.1:240322022-240561861 GCA_963931995.1 Phaonia tiefii
AAAAAATAGAATTAGTTCATCCCCAAAAGTTGATGAAAATAATTTGCAAACACTTACCTCTTTTGATATTAATGTCCGTAGTCTGGTAGCCACTATTAATGCTGGAACTATTAAAGATGAAATAAACAACTCTTGTTTACTTCAACAATTACTCCAAAAACTCCCACCGTCATATCAAATGCAGTGAGCAACAATTAACATGCAGCCAAAAGAAAAAACCCAATCTTTCTGAATTTGACAAATGGATATTTAACATAGGCATCACTGCAAGTAGTATAACAGTTGACCATTACTGTACAAAAACATCAACAAATAACAAAGACAAAACATTAACGAATAATAAAGATAAAAAAACAACAACATACAGAAGAGATTATATTCATACTCATAACGATGAAAGTAGATGTGTGGTGTATAACAATAACAACTCGCATAGTGCAAAAATAAAAGACATTTTATTAAGATAATTCCCGTGATGTTATACGGCAATAATAAGAATTTAAATACATTTGCCTTCATCGATGAAGGGTCGTCTATCAGCCTAATGGATGAAACATTAGCGGATGAATTAGAAGTGACTGGAGTTCCTAATCCCCTGTGCCTACGGTGGACTGGAAGTATTGAACGAAATGAAAAAAGTTCACAACAATTAACAATTGAAATTTCAGGTGGAAATAAAAGGCGTGTGGCAATGAATGTTTCCACTGTTAAATCTTTAAATTTACCAAGGCAGTCAGTGGATTACGACATGTCGCAGCGATATCGTCACTTACGAAATCTTCCAATTGAAAATTATTCCGATGCGGTGCCTAAAATTGTAATTGGATTGAACCATTTCGATTTGGGAATAACTAGTAAGATCCGTGAGGGGTCTCTACATGAGCCAGTTGCAGTGTGCACTAGACTTGGATGGTTGGTGTATGGTGCTGTTGCTGAAAACCAAAACAAACGTAAGCACTTTAACTTTCAAGTTTGTGATTCTGCTACACAAAATGATGAATTAGATGAGTTGGAACCATCTTTATAATTTTTCCATTCACCTAAAGACATTATCGAACAATTTAGAAGACTAAAATCCTTGGAGACGGGAACATTAATCCAATTTATTGTCTCCGTAGAAGCTACAATTGATCTTTGCCAAGACAATAACGATTTGATTGGATACGGTCTTCAAATTATAGCAAATGATGAAATCAATGGTGATTATGGATATTTAATCACACAACTGGGCCATAAACCAACATGGCAGATGATGAAGACTACACTGAAACATCATCTACAACCGAAGAAAACCTATGCAGACATATTCAACCATTGTAGAATAGAAAGGGTAAGAAATTTAAGTGAATTATTTAGCGTATTCGAAAACGCAAAACATAATCTAGCAGAAATATTTGACTTCGATTCGGAAAAACCCGGAATATATTCTCCAAAATGTGTAGACAAAGATTTAGTGAATATTATGATACGGCAAATTGATGGTCCCTTAAGGGCACACTTAAATGGAAATGAAACCATGATAGACATTATCCTGAGATATTCTAAACTTGATCTATTATATGATAGAAGAGCAATTCACTATGAACACCGAACAATTCCTAATGAAAATGCTGAACAATTTGCAAGCAAAAATTCTGAGTCAGATAATTCTAATATTAAAAATAATACCCCACAAAAAGGAGAAAAAACCTGGTCCGAATTCAAAAATTATAACGCGAATGATAAATATAATGAGAATTATAATAATCCTCATGCGAAAAATTACAATAACTATATCGATTATCGTAAGGGTAATAACAATAGGAATTACAACCAAAATAGGGTAAACAGGGAAAATAATTCAGGTCAATCAAACATATCGTTTATGAGCGTAGATACTCGGACATCCCACCAAAACCCTATTGATATTAGTAATTTTGAAGAACAACAGGAAGATGTAGAACAAGTAAATTTTTCAAGTCTGCCTCAAAATGCCGACTACCCTTAATCAATATTACTATGCTGGATCAGATACCAGTATAATTAAACAAGTGAGTGAAGTTATAAACGTTTATAACTAGCAAAGACACAAACCATTTTGCTTATTGTGAATGGTTAGGATGAAATTAATTTGTAACCTGCTGCGAAAATTTAGCTTTTCCCGGAAAATATTGAAGCAACCACAAGAAAATTTGCACATGACATGGAAAAACCCCTGATCTATCCAGAAATGGTGCAACCCAGACGATTCTTTATTCTAGGACATTGTCACAAGGCTGTGAATATTGGAGTGGTTGAGTGGGCATATCCGGAAAACGGCGGGGGTGGCATCAATCATGGGGATACCATAAGTCGTCTGGGAGCCCCGGTATCCAACCCCGTCCCCACTTTTTACAGATTCGATTTCAGAGCAGGGGTATCCGTAGGGAGAAAATTCAGATTTCATATGGAAAATTCATGGGGATATCATAAGTAGTCAGGGAGCCACGGTATCCAACCCTGTTCCCACTTTTTTCCTATTCGATTTCAGAGTGGGCGTATCTGTAGTGAAAAAATTCAGTTTTCATATAGAAAATTCTGGACATATCGGAAAAACGGCGGGGGTGGCATCGATTATGGGGATATCATAAGTAGTCTGGGAGCCCGGGTAGCCAACCCTGTCCCCACTTTTTTCAGATTCGATTTCAGAGTGGGCGTATCTGTAGTGAAAAAATTCAGTTTTCATATGGAAAATTCTGGAGCGGATGAGTGGGCATATCGGAAAAACGGCGTAGGTGGCATCAATCATGGGGATACCATAAGTAGCTTGGGAGCCCCGGTATCCAACCCCGTCCCCACTTTTGTCAGATTCGATTTCAGAGTTGGCGTATTTGTAGGGCGCAAATTCAGATTTCATGTGGAAAATTCTGGAGAGGACGAGTGGGCATATCGGAAATTCGGCGAGGGTGGCATCAATCATGGGGATATCATACGTAGTCTGGGAGCTCCGGTATTCAACCCTGTCCCCACTTTTTTCCTATTCGATTTCAGAGTGGGCGTATCTACCTACGGATACGCCCACTCTGAAATCGAATCTGAAAAGTGGGGACAGAGTTGGATACCCCGGCTCCCGATGATGCCACGCCCGCCATTTTTCCGATATGCCCACTCGTCCTCTCCAGAATTTTCCATATTAAATCTGTATTTTCTCCCTACGGAGACGCACACTCTGAAATCGAATCTGAAAAAAGTGGGACAGGGTTGGATACCGGGGCTCCCTGACTACTTATGGTATCCCCACGATTGATGCCACCCCCGTCGTTTTCCGGATATGCCCACTCAACCACTCCAATATTCACAGCCTTGTGACAATGTCCTAGAATAAAGAATCGTCTGGGTTGCACCATTTCTGGATAGATCAGGGGTTTTTCCATGTCGTGTGCAAATGTTGTTGTGGTTGCTTCAATATTTTCCGGGAAAAGCTAAATTTTCGCAGCAGGTTACAAATTAATTTCATCCTAACCATTCACAATAAGCAAAATGGTTTGTGTCTTTGCTAGTTATAAACGTTTATAACTTCACTCACTTTAATTAAACCTAGAACTCTTAGGGGATTCCCCAAAAATAAACTAAAAAAACCTTTGATTTTAGAACACTAACAGGAATAGATAAGGTTGAATATGAAATAATTACACCTATTCCGAAACAATTTATTGCGGAAGGTACTTTAACTTGGAGAGTAATTAACCTTCAAAGTGAAAAATATCATGCCATAATTGGTTTGAATTTTCTAATTCCATTTAAAGTGAAAATTAATATGTTGGAAAAATATATTGATATATTTGGGAACAGAATTTTTTTTGAAGACCACATATATGACTTTCCCGTCACATACGAGGAAATTTCCAACATGGAAAAGATTGAAAGTTATAATATATTCAATAGAATCAATCTACCCCATTTGAATGAAGAAAAAGCATTTGTTTTCTAATTTTAAACACCTATTTTACAAGGATGGGGACATATTATCTGCCACGACAGAAATTTCACATGAGATCAAAACTAACACCGACAGACCATTATACTCGAAAATTTACAGATACCTACTGTTTGGGCCTGTAAGCTTTTTTACAGGCGGCTTCGAAAATAAAACAAATTTTGCAAATACTTTGCGATCGAGATCAACTGTTTTATTTGGTTGTTACTATGCAACTAATATCAAAGACTTCAAGAAAATAGTTCGACACATAATAGAGAAGCTACAGAACAGCTTCATTATTGAACATCATTAAGTTTTATGACCGCTCCGTTACTATATGAATATGTACAACTGTTTATATATTACATTTGTGGTCATTCCAAAATTATGAAGACTTGCTATGTAACAGCAAACGCAAAGCTAAATAATGTACACATCAACGCACATACAAATGCGTGGGCGACGAAATGTTTGTAACTTGTTACTGCTGCTACTGCTGGCACAGTGGTTTCAACGAACATACTCCCCCCGTTGGAAGACTGTGACTTTCAACAGAATGGTCTTCAGTTGGCAAAACCGCTAATTTAGCAACAGCTCGTCGATTCGTACCGTTGATGGTTTTCACTAAAGCAACCCGCACTACTTCATCTTGTCCAGTAACTACATCCACTATACGACCCAGTTGCCATTTCAACAGTGGAAGATTTTCGTCTTTCACGAGAACCATACTTCCAATGGTGAGGTTCTTGCTCAGTGACCGCCACTTTGATCGCTCTTGTAATAGTGTTAAATATGAGTTAGTCCATTTCTTCCAAAACACTTGTTGCATATAACACACTTAAACGACCGATATTTAGATCTGTTATATCGGGTTCCAAAAGTGTTGTTAATGGGGCGCCCACTAAAAAATGCCCTGGGGTCAGCACCTCGAGATCGTCTGGATTCTCCGATATTGAGCATAAAGGTCGAGAATTTAGGACTGCCGATATTTGACACACCAATGTCCGCAATTCGTCGAATGTTAAAATTGATACGCCCACAGTGCGATAAAAATGGTATTTTGCTGCCTTGACTGCAGCCTCCCAAAGCCCACCAAAATGCGGCGATCTAGGCGGTATAAATTTCCAATTTATTCCATCTTTTAAACATTGTTGGTGAATTTGCTGGATATGAGCTTGGTCAAAAAACAGCTGCCGTAACTCTGCTAACTCGTTTTTTGCTCCCACAAAATTTGTCGCATTATCCGACCAAATTGTTTTTGGCTTACCACGAATTGAAATAAATCGTTTAAGTGACGATAAAAATGATGACGTCGACAAATCTTGTACCAACTAAAAATGTGACGCCTTTGTTGCAAAGCATATAAAAATGCATATATAGCATTTTGTTGGTGGCCGATTCCTTACCTCTGATTTATAGAAAAAGGGGCCACAGAAATCAACACCAGTTGTAGAAAAGGCTTTATTAGGCTTTACTCGATCTTCCGGCAATATGCCCATTATGTGTTCTGCAATCTTGGGTTTCAATCTAAAACATTTAATGCACTTGCCGATGATTGCGCTTACGGTTTTCCTACCGCCAATAGGCCAGTATTGTTGTCGAATATTAGCTAATAAACACGCTGGTCCAGCATGCAGAAGTTGTTGATGATGATATAAAACCAGCGACGTAGTAATAGGATGATGTTTCGGAACAATTATTGGGTGTCGGGCCTCGAAGCTTAAAGATGAGTTTTGCATGCGGCCGCCTACTCGAATCAATCCATCTGAATCTATAAATGGCGTAAGAGAGTATAATTTACTTGATGGATGTACACTTTCATTTGCTTTTAAAGTTCTATATTCGGTAGCGAAATGTATAAATTGTATATTACGAAGCAAAATTTGAGTACCCATTTTTATCTCATGCTTCGTTAGTTCTCCATAAGTTTTAATAGATTTCGTAAAATTAAAAAATCGATAAATGTAAGCAAAGATACGTTGAGTTTTTGAAAATGAGTTATGATATTTACAATTTACAGAGAAATCAGCAGAAGTCGTAGTGATTAAAACTGCTCGCCGACGCTCAGGCAGATCAGCCATAAAATGTACTGTCTTTGGCCAGTATTGAGGGTTTTTATATAAAAATTCGGGTCCATCTTTCCAAAGGTTTGACTTTAAAAGTTCTTCAGGAGTAGCACCCCTCGATAATATATCCGCTGGGTTTGATGGTTGGAACGTGATGCCACAACATATTTGTAGTCAATTTTTGTATTCGACTTACTCTGTTAGCAACAAATATGTTGTAGTTTGATGACTCTTCACGCAGCCATGACAACACAACAGTAGAATCCGACCAGCAACGGTATTCGTATTCATTGGAGAGTGTACTCGCAATGCTCTCTAAAAGCTCTGCCAGAAGCAGTGCAGCCGATAGCTCAAGTTTAAGAACTGTGAGAACCCTTAAAGGCGCTACCCTAGCTTTAGAGCACAACAAGGTGATTTTTACTTCTCCTCCAGATTGCGATCGCACATATACGCAGGCACCATATGAAGATAGACTGGCATCACAAAAGGCATGTACTTGAACAATCAATTGTGGAATGGAAACAAATCGAGGAAATTCAAATTTCTGAACTAGCGAAAATGTTGATATATATTGCAGCCATGCCGAATGTAGGGCTTGAGGCAGGCTTTCGTCCCAATCCAATTAATTCTTCCACAATTGTTGCATAAATAATTTGGCTTTTGTAATAATTGGCCCAATTAGTCCCAACGGGTCGTAAAAACGGGCAATTGACGATAAAACGGTACGCTTTGAAATATGCTTAATATCCGCAACATGCGAAAACGTGAAAATAAATTTATCAGCTTTTGGATCCCATACCAGGCTTAAAGTTTTTGTTATATCCGTACCATCGTTAAATTCCAAAAATTGTTCACGGTCGGTAGATGGTACTCCATTCAAAGCAGAAGCATCATTAGAGCACCATTTTCGAATCCGCAAATTACCTCGTTTTAGCAGCTCTGTAACCTGCTTCCTTATTTCGATAACTTCGTCCACAGATTTGCCACCAGAGATCAAATCATCAACGTAAAAGTCGCGCTTGATAACATTAGCGCCGATTGGATATGATTGTTCTTCATCTGAAGCAAGCTGATGCATTGCGCGAATTGCGAGAAAGGCTGCAGGCTTAGTGCCGTATGTTATAGTATCCAACTTATATATTCTGATATCTTCATTGGGGCTATTTCTCCATAAAATGCACTGAAGAAAATCGTCTGGATAAGAAACACGAACGCAACGATACATTTTGCATATGTCTCCACTTAGAGCAGTTTGAAAGAAACAAAATCGCAACAATTTTGGCTGTATGGTTGGTCCCGAGTAGAGAGTGTCATTAAGAGATAAGCCTTTTGTTGTTTTGGCGGACCCATCAAAGACTACCCTAAGCTTTGTTGTTGTACTCTCTTCTTTATGTACACAGTGATGCGGAAGATAATAAACTTTAACTTGCTTTGGAATGGTTGTAACAAGCGACATATGTCGTAGATCAGCATACTCGTTCATAAAGGCAATGTACTGTTTTTTAATATCTGACTGTTTACACAATTTCCTCTCAAGACTCAAAAACCGATTTAGCGCACGATCATACGAATCACGAAGCTCATGGATATTTAGTTTTTTCGGCAGGCTTACGGAATATTCACCCGATTTGAGGCGAACAGTGTTTTGTTGAAATGTTCCTCACAAAACGCTTCATCCATTGTGAGTTTTGAGTTATTTTCGAAGTTATGTTCAACTTCCCAAAAGGATTTGACAACATCGACCAACGATTCATCTTCGAACTTTGAAATACGTTTACACATTGTTGTCAACGAGAAAGAATTTGATAGACAAACGCCTCCACCGGATACGACCCATCCCAGTCGTGTTTTTTGCAATATTGGCGAATTTGTTCCAAAACGAAATTGACCCACGCTCCACCCACGAAAAACAACCCAGCGCCAATCAAAATGTCTATTCGGCCACGCTTATAAAAATCGGGATCTGCCAAATTAATATTTCCAGGAAATTTAAATTGATTTACATTTAGGTTTGTATTTGGCTGATACTCGGTTATGGTAGGTATAACAACAGCAGCAAACGAAACAGAGTAATCACAGTGGCAGGACTTGATCAAAATATCGACCGACTTGTCAGCTAAAAAACTACCATCTCCTATGCCAGAAATTGAGATACGCTCCTGGTTTACCTTCAGCTGCAACTGATTTGCTAAACGATTAGTGATGAAATTTAACTGCGAAGCTGAATCCAGAATTGCCCGACATGGCACGAAGATACCAAGCTTGTTTTTAACTAAAACGATTGCCGTAGCTAACAACACATTATTACCAGTTGGAGATTCCAGGCCTTCAGGCGCGGCACTGGACGAAACGAGAGAAGATTGAGTTGTTATTTGTGGAGGCTGAAGAGTTGTTGTTGTTTGTGAATCATATTGGTGGGGAGTGCTTTGGTGAGTGTCTGCTGGCGGATTTACATTGTTGTTATCCATATGCAATAGTGAATGATGCTTCATCGAACAATGCCGGCAGTTCCCTGATTTACACTTCAAAAGCCTATGACCCTTTCTCAAACAGTTAAGGCACAAGTTTAATCGTGTGGCTTTTTTAAAACGTAGTGTTGGGGAGAGATTAGCAAAACGAGAACAATTAGAAATGTAATGATCGTTTATGTCACAAAATGTGCAAATTGGAGAAGTACTGCCAGACGCCACCAGAACGCTTCGACCATGCCCATTTAATTTTTTGCCAACCACTTGGTTTGGTACTTTTCGAGCATACGACATCTGCGCTCGAGAAAAGATGCCATGGATGCCCAAGTTGGTAGCTTGTCGATTTCCAGCCCTTCTTCACATTTTGCTTGCGATTGTGAGTCAAGCTTCGAGGTAACTAAATATATTAAGAACCCGTCGGCAATTTGCGCCTCTGTACAAATTGTCTCAAGGGCTCTCATATGTGCGTTGAATTTGTCGCTTAGTTGCCGTAGACTAGAAGCCGAGCCCTTTTCAACACCTTTCAGCCCAAAAACCTCCTTAATATGCGTCTGAAAAATTAGCAATTTATTATCAAATCGATTCTTTAGTAAAGCAATGGCCTTATCATAATTGTCATCTGTAGGCTCCAATGATGATATCGTATCCAACGCAGCTCCCACTAAACTTGCACGAAGATGCTGGAACTTTTCTATTTTGCTTAAGTTGATGTCATTGGCAATTACTGTTGAAAACATTGCGAAGAAATCGGGCCAATCGGTGTAGGAACCACTGAACTGCGGTATTTTTAACTCAGGTAGTCTGATTTTGCGAATATTAACGGATTCATCCAACGAAAATTGACGAACAGTTGAGGAGTGAGGATTAGTTCGGAAATTGCAGCCTACACTAATTTTCCTCTTGATTTTGGCCTTTACTACAAAATATGAAGTCACAAAGTTTAAACGAATATTGCCATCCATATCACCTTCACATTTTTCCTCCAAAATAGATACTGATCGAAGTGAGAGTTCAAGCTTTCAACGTAGTCGAGGCGAACAAGGAGATCGACTTGATCCAAATTATTTAACTCGTCTGTAGTTAGACGAGCACTCATATCAGCCAACTGCTTACCAATAGATATTACTCTATTAAATAATGAGAGTTGTCAGAAGCCTCCTTCCCCTGACCATTTGTAGACGATGAATTTTTATCAGGCATTGCGTTGAAATATGTTACGTTGTAGTAGATAAATGGAACCTTTTGACAGAACGAGTTTAATTATGAGGATGCCTAATCGACAATTAAATCCGAATTTGATTCAAGCCGAATCGAATCAAAATTTAATAATTTGTTAGTCAGTGAAGTCTGACGAAATCAATTATTTTTAATATCCGAATTGATATTAAATTCCAGCGATAATTTATTGATTTTGACGGATCACGTCGGGGTCACCAATGTTTGGGCCTGTAAGCTTTTTTACAGGCGGCTTCGAAAATAAAACAAATTTTGCAAATACTTTGCGATCGAGATCAACTGTTTTATTTGGTTGTTACTATGCAACTAAAATCAAAGACTTCAAGAAAATAGTTATCATTAAATTTTATGACCGCTCCGTTACTATATGAATATGTACAATTGTTTAAATATTACATTTGTGGTCATTCCAAAATTATGAAGACTTGCTGTGTAACAGCAAACGCAAAGCTAAATAATGTACACATCAACGCACAGACAAATGCGTGGGCGACGAAATGTTTGTAACTTGTTACTGGTGCTACTGCTGGCACAGTGGTTTCAACGAACACCCACAAATTCACGAAAAAGAAATTCAGTCACAAATCAAGCAAATGCTTCAACAAAACAATAAGCGTGTGTTTTTATTTCCCGCTAAACTAATTTTTCGACGACTTTGTATTGGGAGCCGCTTAAAATCGCTTAATATCGCTTAGTTCCCCATACAAAGAGGTCGAAAAATTATTTTAGCAGGGAATAAAAAAACAGCCCTATTATCAAAGATAGCAATTCACCTTATAATAGCCCACTGTGGATAGTTCCCAAAAAAATTGATAATTCGGG
Organism: Phaonia tiefii; assembly: GCA_963931995.1. Classification (NCBI taxonomy): domain Eukaryota; kingdom Metazoa; phylum Arthropoda; class Insecta; order Diptera; family Muscidae; genus Phaonia; species Phaonia tiefii. The sequence continues at coordinate 240,332,552 of OZ008367.1, forward strand.
TAGAAAGAAATGGAGGCTTGTTATAGATTACAGAAAGTTAAACGAAAGTACAATAAGTGATAAGTTCCCGATTCCAAATATTTCACATATACTCAATAAATTAGGAACCGCTCAATATTTACAACAATTGATCTAGCCAAAGCATTTCACCAAATCCTCGTAAGAGGAGAAGATAGATAGAAACCTGCGTTTTCAACACCATATGGCCATTATGAATTTGTTCGTATGTCATTCGGTCTTAAAAATGGGCCGTCAACGTTTCAAAGACTTATGAATTCTGTGCTAAGGGAATTCATCAATAAAATATGCGTAGTCTCTATGGATAATATATTGGTATTTAGCACATCCTTGAAAGAACACACAACCAATTTAACTTTGATATTTAAAGCCTTGCGAAATGCAAAATTTAAAATTCAAGTTGACAAATGTGTCTTCCTTAAGCAAGAGCCTCAATTTTTAGGTCATATTCTGACTAGCAAAGTTGTTAAGCCTAATCCAAATAACACTGCAGTCATACACAGCCTTAAACTTCCAAAGACTCAAAAACAAATTAAATCATTCTTAGGAATGACTGGATTGTATCGTATCGTAAATTTATACAGAATTATGCGAAAATACTTGCGAAAGAAGAGCAAGTCAATCCGGACGATCCTAGTTACATTCTTTCATATGATAAGCTAAAAAATATGGTAATTAAACCTCCAGTTTTGAGATACCCAAATTTTGAGAAAAAGTTTAAAATCACTACAGATGCTAGTAACTTTGCTATAGGTGCCGTCTTAACTCAAGAAGGTCATCCAATTGCTTACGCATTTAGAACACTTAATGTTCACGAGACAAGCATGCCACTATCGAAAAAGATTTGTTAGCCATTATATGGGGAGTGAAATATTTCAGATCATATATCTACGGTAGGGAATTTTATCTAGAGAGTGATCACCAACCACTGAAGTAGTGGTTAATAGCAAAATATTCTGGAAAAAATATAAAAATGGCTAATTGAGCTCGGGGAATATCAATTTAAAATTGACTATCGGTGGTGCAATGGGTCGGTGGTGCAATGGTTAGTGTGTACGGCTCTTGTACATGAGATCCGGGGTTCGAACCCTGCTCTGACCACCTTCAAATTTCTTTCGGCGGCGGTCACCTTGCATAGTGACGGCGACACTATCGAGTATATAGCCATGAAAAAGCTTCTCAAAATACCGTTCGGAATCGGTGTAAAACTGTAGGTCCCAATCAGTGAGTGAAAACTGGAAAGCGCACAGCTCAGTGATTGTGAGAAGTTCTCGCCGGTCCCTTCATGGGATGTAATGGGAAACCATTTATTTATTTTATTTTATATTAAAGGAAAATGTAACTACATAGCGGACTTTCTAAGCAGGATTGGTGCAGACAATTGTGAGATAAACATAATAGATCCAATTAATGCAAATAAAATTACACCTAGAAATGTTAATACTAACCATACAGAAAATGATGTTAACAATTCCGGTAATACTGAAGAGCATGAAAACCTTTATGAATCTTTAGATGTTGAGACTTGTCACTCCCAAGAAGAGGAATTAAATGATCACTTCCCATTTTTAGAAACAATTGTTAATAGGTTTAGAACTCAAATTCTCCTTTTGGACCATAAAGAAACAAACGTATCTATATTAATATAAACGTTATTAAATATTTCGTCGAAATCTAAGAAAAGGCAAAACCGCTATATTCTCCGAGATTGGAGACCACCTTTTGATACGGTGGGGGGTAAAAATCTTTTTCACAATCAATCACAAATTTAGAGTAAGATGTGCGATGTAATCGTTAACCAATCATAAAGCGTTATCAAATCGGTGTGAGCTATGTATGAGTGTATTAGTGTCATACGCTGCATACAATATACTCATCACCATCTAGTGTGCAATAGTAGCGACTAGAGGCTAGCGCGAGATGAATTGATTGAGTTGTGATTTGTGTGACACTAATACATTGTCATGTCATGCATGTTGTTATTATGTACTTGGTATACATAGGACTTCGACGGCAGTGTTATGTTCGCCTCAAGTAAATCAATCCAACGTGTTCGGACATGAATCGTTTTACTTGAGTGTTGCATGGTACATACGACCACTCATCCAAGACTGTATGGATGACGTTTTGTCGCCCACACTCAATTTATGATATTCTAACGTTTGATTTGTGTGCGCACGATTGTAATTAAAAAAAGGGAAAATGGAGAATATTGGTGTTTAAATAATCGCAACTAATTATTTTTCACTTCTTTTTTTAAAACATGTACATTTTCTTTAAAAAAGTATTTTTACCTAACAAAAGTACTTTTTCTTAAAAATTATCTTTTCTTAAAAAACATTCCTATTCCTAAATAATCAGCTTTTAATAAAAAAAGTAAATTTTCTTAAAAAATTACCTTTTCCTTACTTAATTGTTTCTTTTTTTATTTTTGAAATGAATTCCTTTTTTATGTTGCTAAAGTAAATCAACATACATAGATTGCTGGTAGTACAACACATATCACAACACAGTTCAACCCAATCATTGGGTAGTAATAGCATCGTATGACTGGACGGTTGCGTCGCAATGACTACTATGAGTGGGTTTACGTGTAGACATGGCATGGCTCGAACCGCTGCTGGCGTCGGCCTTACACACACAGCATAACATTTTGCATGATGAATTAAATGAACCGAAACATGCACTTGTGCTAGCCCTTAGTAGCGACTAATTTTCACTAATTATCGTACATTATGTTATCGTAGGCAAATGAAAACAAATAAATAAAATGAATACAAAAACATTTAATTTTAACAACTTTTAAAAAGATTTTTTGCACTTTTAATAAAAAATGTACTAAAACAAAGCAAAATAAGGAAAACTAAAAACTAAACTTGTCAAATATAAGGAAAACTAAAAACTAAAAGTTTTCTTCATCTTTGAGATTGTCATTCATACTTAACAGCTGCATATAAGCACCATCTAGTGTGCAATATTAGCTACTAATTTTCGAAAACCATTGCTGTAAAATAACATTACATTTCAGTAAACAGCTGATTAATAACTTGTCAACCGCAACAAATACAAAATAATAAAATATTTTACAAAACACCAAAAAAATTATAACTCAGAACATAAAACAACACAAAGTGTATAAAAGCTGAATGGAGGTAATGTTAATTCTAATAAAATTTCTATTAGATTCCAATATAAATTAAGATTATAACATATCTTCATTACGTACTGTTGCCTTACACTGAAACTGGTGCACGACAATTGGGTAACAATCTCCATATCATGCCAATTATTATGGGTGGAGATTTTAATACAAATTGTGCAAACCCACAGTCGCAAGCTTTATCAAAATTTTTATTTGACGTTTTCCACGTGCATATGAGCAATTCTCCACAAACCCCCACAGCTAACAATTCCACTACTATAGATGCAGTTTTCCATAGATTTTTAAATACAATCGAGTCAAAAATTTCTATATCTTATTTTAGTTACCATAAGCCAATATAAACTATTTTTTGTACTTACGGCATTTACCATAGATGGGCACTTTGCAGTACTACTAAAATTTCAGTAAAAATAATTCTTTGACTAGTTAATTTTTACTGATTACTAAAATTTTTTTCAGCAATTTTTATAAAGTGCCTAGATGATTACGATGAGGTGCATTGAATTTTCAGTAATCAGTACTGCCCGATTACTGATTATTATGAATACTATGATTGATATGATTTGACTGGTAATGCAAATTAAATGTCATTATCAGTAAAAATTTACTGAATTTTTTCAGTAATCAGTAAATTTACTGCTTACTGTAATTTTTAATGCAGTACATACATATATACTGCAGTGTGCCCATTTACTAACCAAATAAGTTAAATAAAACAAACAAAAACCAGACAATTCCTATGTATTTACAATATTGAAAGTTATGATACTTTTAATTGATTAATTAAAAAAATATACTAAAAGCATAAGTACTTCCAACTTCATTAATAGATGTTTACACATCTCCCCTGTGATCGGACTCACATTAATTTTTTTTTTATAAAGTATAAGAGAAACTAATAGAAATGTACCCTGGTAACAGTAATATCAAATTTGTAAGATGTTCTTATTTTGCTAAAGACATCGAAGCCGAAGAACAACTTAAACCCCAGATTTCCTATTTTCATAAAATTGAAACGGGACACTCAGGATTAATGCCAACATTTGAAGGTATAAAATTCAAACTTTATAATCCCGATATTAAAACAATAATTCATAATAATTATACCAATAGCAAAAATTCTTTTATTATTTTCATTGACAAACTGTCAAAACATGGAATTTGTCTTCATCTTCCTGATAGAAATAGTTTTACAATTATCCAGAAAATTCAAGAATTTATCGCTATAAAAGGCAGAGTTAAGAAATTCGTTTTTGAGTATGAGTTTAAATCTAAAAATGTCATCGATTTCCTGAAGGTAGAGAAAATAGAATTCTACCTAACGAAACCTGATAGCCATACTGGTAACTCAGACATAGAAAGATTGAACAATACAATTACAGGAAGAATCAGAAGCTTAAACCTAGAAGAAAAACTAAATATTACAGAACAAATGACCAAAGCTAAAATGTTTTACAATAACAGTTTTCACAGCACGACAAAATGTACACCCTTTGAAGCCCAATATGGTAAAGTTAAAGATGACATTTTTAAGGATAGAATTGATCAAGCAAAAAAGAAAATAATCAATAAACGGAATAATGACAGAGAAGATTATCATGAAGATCGTGAAGAAGGTTATATAAAAAATTACAAAAATGTCAGGCATAAGGAATAGTACTATTCAAACACAAAATTCGGAGATGCAAAATCAATTGCTCTTTTATTTTAATTTTTATACACAATAGATCCTCTAATAAATATAATATTTTTCCATTTAAATTTTTATAAATTTAATTGAAATTAATGTTTTAAAATACAGTAAAGATAATAAAATTTATGGAAGTAGAAGCTAAGTTAATTAATTATTATAAAATAAGTAACAACACACTACATAAAAAATATTTAACAACAAAATTTGAATATGTTACATTATCATAGTGACATTTGTAAACATAAAACATAATGATAGAATTCGGGAGAATTCTGGGACAAATGAGGGAGGAGTTACGTATCCGTACTTCTTTGTCCCCTACAAAACCCAATTTCGATCACACTCAATTTGAGACATGAATAAGTAGAAGCTAAGTTAATCTTAAGATCAGTATCTAATAAGGAAATACATATTTGAGAAATAAACACTATACTAGTTAACACTGTACTCATTGATAAAATAGAATTATCAACATAATGTTGTTTTTTTTGGAATATTTGAAAATTTGTATAAAAAGACTTTCCAATTGAAAATAAATAGAGTTTTTGATAAAACTTATTGAAGACAAAACAAGTCTTAAAGAAAATAAATAAAAATATTGTTTTATTTCCAAAATTTTCATAGCTGAAGCTATTGATTTTAAGGAAAACATAATTCGCGCGGGTACATGCACCAATTCTCAACTCAACCAAAACCGACTTTAGGTTGCTACTGGAATATACGCCCAACTTTAGTGGCTTTGCGAAACTCAAAGGTCTGGTGGCACGGGTTCAAGGGGTTGACATGGAGGAAAGATTAGATCGGATATTGAGGACGATAAAAGTTGAGTCAGAGTTGAATCCAGAAAAAAAGAGGTCCATTGAAGTTATACGAGGGTTGAATTTAATGTTTCGGGATTTGGCAACCCTATGGCAACCCTAGTGCTTAAAAGATTCAAATGGAATTAAATCATGAACAAAAATGGAATTAAATCATGAACATTTTCGTGCGATTATTTTATACAACTTTCGACGTGGATTACCTCAGCAACAGTGCATAGATGACCTTAATTCAATTTTTGGCGATGAAGCTTCATCAAGCACCAGTGTTTATCGATGGTATGGTGCATTCAATCGTGGTCGTAGTTCACTCCAAGTAGTTCACTTTCGTGAAGGTCATCCAAAATCAGCTGTTGTTCCGAAAACCATTGATGCTGTGCGCGAACTGATTTTGAAAGATCATCATGTGACCTATCGTTAGATAGAGACAACCTTAGGCATTAGTGGGACCAGCATACATTCAATATTGCATAAACATTTGACTGTCAAAAAAATTTGTTCGCGTTGGATCCCACACAATTTGTCGATCGCTCAAAAAAAGGCTCGTGTCGATTGGTCGAAAGAAATGCTCCAAAAATACCATCGCGGTGCTTCGAAACACGTCTATGATATCGTAACAGGTGATGAATCCTGGATTTACGCGTATGAGCCCGAAAGTAAACAGCAGTAAACTGTATGGGTGTTTAAAGATGAGCCAAATCCAACAAAAGTTGTTCGCGCCCGAAGCACTTCCAACCATATGGTCGCTTGGTTTTTCGGAAAAACCGGACATGTCGCAACCGTACCAAAAGAACAACGCAGAACAGTGAATTCTGAGTGGTACACAACCATTTGTTTGCCAGTTGTCTTCCAAGAAATCAGGAAAACCAACCGCCGAAGACGGATCACTCTTCACCACGACAATGAGAGCTCTCTCGCCGTATAGTCCTGACTTGGCACCGAATGACTTCTTTTTATTCCCGTACGTAAAAAACAAACTGAGAGGTCGACGTTTTTCGACGGTTGCGGTATTCAGAATGCATGTTTTGGAGATACCTCAATCAGAGTGGCAAAAGTGTTTCGACAATTGGTTCAAACGCATGCAAAAGTATATAAATCTTCATATTATTTTTGAAAAACATTTTTGTGATATTTTGAAAAACAATTAAGTGATTTTCGATGATTAATATTTGTTTTCGTTCTCTAATCCCGAAACATAAAATGCAACCCTCGTATGCGCATTTTACCAAGATGTTTTCATGGTGGAGGGATACAAGTTGTCTTGCACCAAAGTGGTGAAACATAACACTCCTATCAAGTTAGATCAGTTACCGCTTAATCAGAAGCAGTACAGGTTACCTCAAATATATCGTGAGGAATTTACTAGACAAGTCCGTAGGATTTAGGAAGATGACATCATTACGCATAGTTTGTCGCATTGGAACTCGCCATTGCTATTGGTTCCTAAAAAGTCGTCAAAGGATGGAGTTAAAAATTGGTGAAAGATTTTTGAAAAACAAAATGATATCACTCTCAAACAGGTATTCCCAATACCTAGGATGGATGAAATATTGGACCAATTTGGTTGCAGCAGATATTTCTCCACTCTAGATTTGGCTAGTCGATATCATTAGGTTGAAATGGACGGAAGAGATATGGAGAAGCCAGCTTTCAATATGGTACGAACTCGGCAGAATGCCATTTGGATTGACAGGTGCTACGGGGCCGTTTCAACGACTGATGAATCAGGGTCTGACGAGACTACAGGGTGTCGAGTGCTTCGTGTACTTGGATGACATCGTTGAATATGGGAGAAGCCTTGAGTAGCATGTACCGATATTGTGTAAAATTTTGCAGCTGCTGAGAAATAATAATTTAAATTCAAGACAGAAAATTGCAACATCTTGAGATGAGAGATTGTTTACTTGGGTCATAATTTCTCGTCAGAAGGAGCTCTACCCAATCCAGATGAAGCAGAATGTGTACGGAACTTCCCGGCCCCGAGAAATCGGAAAGAATTTCAGTCGTTCTTGCTTTGATAAAACATTATCGGAAACTTATCCAAGGGCCCGCGGAAATTGCATCATTTGAGAGATTGAAGAATGCTATAATATCACCTCCGGTATTGGCATACCCCGATTTTAAGAACCCTTTTTTACTCACTACCGACGCAAGTGGGGTTGCGCTAGGTGCGGTTATGTCATAGGGCGACAACAGTATGGATAGATCTATCGCTTGTGCCAGTGGAGTGTTGTGTGACGTTGAAACACGACCATACTTAGTGGGAAGGCACTTCAAGATCTTTACGGATCTAGAAGGTATAGCGAACCTGAAAAACTAAAACTCGAGTTATCGGAATATGACTTCGAAATTTTGTATAAACCCGGCAAAACAAATCAGAATGCAGATGCGTCGAGTCGTATTCCTTACTCTAATGATAAGGTACGGATGGTTCAAACAAGGGCGAGAACGAGAGATTTAAACGACGGGGTGCATAATGGTCTAAATGACGGAAACCCCGAACGGGAGGAGCCCAAATTGGATCCAGTGGTCAGCGAATACAAAGGACCACCCAAGTCAAGCGCAGCGGAATTAAATGACCCGCGAAACATCGCAACTGTGTTAAAGGACCTTCATGACAACCCCCTGGGTGGACATGTAGGAGTGGAAAAAACTACAACCAGAATCAAAAGACAATTCGTGTGGAAAGGAATGATTAGGGACATCAGGCATTATGTCAGGAATTTCGTTAAGTGTCATTTAAGTAAGAGTACGGGAAAAATCTCAATGCCCATGGTACTCACTGCAACTCCTAGTCGCCCATTTGAAAGGATTTATATGGATATGGTAGGACCCCTTCCGAAATCATCCTCAGGAAACAAGTTGACCTTAACATTTCAGGATGATTTTTCAAAATACATGACGTTTACAGCAATGCAGGATGGAGAGGCAAGCCATGTGAAAAGGATGTTCTTTGCTGAAGTGGTTACCAAGTATTGTGTCCCGAGTATACTCGTGACAGATAATGGTACAAATTTCATTTCAAGAGTATCTGCGGATACGTGTAAGGTATTGACTATTAAGAAACTGAATACAACCCCGTATCATCCTCAGGCATATGGTTCGCTCGAGAGGATTCATCGTCCCGTGGCAAAATACCTCCGCAGTTTTGTAAATGAGGATAGTGTAAATTGGGACTAGTGGCTGTCACAGGTAATGCATGTGCATAACAATAGTGAGCATGCATCGACAGGGCCGACGAGATTACATGGGTTGGACATGGATTTACCTACCAGCCTCAAAAGGAAATGTGCCCCTTATATAACCCGGACGACCCGAGCAATATTTTAAAGTTTAGGTTACAGAGGTCGTACGCATTGGTGCTAAAAATCTGAAGAAGGCGAAGTTAAGGTTTAAAACAGATTATCATAGGCAAGTGAATCCGGTTGACTTCTCTGGAGGGGATAGGCTACTAGTGAGGAATAAAGCGAAAAAGAACAAATTCCCTCCAATTTGGAAGGATCCATACGATGTTGTGTCGGCAGAGGGTTCGGTGACCACTGCAATTCGGATCAAGGGGAAGGACCGAAAATGGCGTAATAACTATTTGAAGACACCTAATATTATCTGTACTGACAGGGTAAAACAAAAATCTTGTCTGATGGAATGACAGGGTAGGGCATACAACATCCGCGACATAGGATGTTACTGAAAAGCACAGAACTACAATCAATCGTTGTGGATCTTGCTGGGCTGGATCCAGGAGAACACGGGCTAAATTTTTTTTAAGTTAGGTGGGATAACCACGCGACAGAAGTTAGATTTGTTGGCGGAACTTGCTGGGAGGAATACTCGCCAGGAACTAGACTCTGAAGACCGCAAGATGACTATTGGATATAAGTTGAAATTGGAACTTGGAATTAGGAGAACGAGAGGGAGGTGAAACTGCTTGGATATCCTGTTTATGGTAGCCATCGATGGTTGTGCGGGCTATGTCCTTTGCTCGGCTCCGGCGTTTATAATATATTTTGTTCATGGTTGTGGCCGTCGGTGGTGCAATGGTTAGTGTGCGCGGCTCTCGTACATGAGATCCTGGGTTCGAACCCGGCTCTGACCACCTTCAAATTTCTTTCGGCGGCGGTCACCTCGCATAGTGACGGCGACAGTATCGAGTATCTAGCCATGAAAAAGCTTCTCAAATTACCGTTCGGAACCGGTGTAAAACTGTAGGTCCTAATCAGTGAGTGAAAACTGGAAAGCGCACAGCTCAGTGATTGTGAGAAGTTCTCCCAAGTCCCTTCATGGGATGTAATGGGAAACCATTTATTTATTTATTCATGGTTACGTTCGGTTCGGATATCCTGTCAGGTTTCGTCCTGTGTCTGGGCTATAGGTTAGAGGAATATTAGCGTAGGGTTATGGTAGGAGGACAGAAGAGGGTGTATAGTAAAAGAATAGGATTGGTTTATGTTGCTTTAATTTAGCAGAGTGGTTTTTCGGTTCATGGTCACTGGTATTTATTTTAGACAAGGGATGATGGAAATGTATATTTCATCAATTCTAGAGCGTCAGACGTAAGAACCATCAATGGCTACTATATGTAAGCATTGATTGTTGTTTCCTACGTGTGATCCTAACTTTAATTAATGTACAGGAAATATTCAAATGAAGGAAGAAAAGAAACATCAATGGATACAATGAGTAGGCTTTGATTATTCTTTTCCGGTAATGATATTCCGGTTTCGAAAACTTAAAACACCTCCCAGAGAATTTCTAAACAAATTTGGAGACTATAATAATCCCTTTGTCTAGATAAAATAATATATTTTAAATGGAAAAGTGGAAAATATGAAAAACACTTAAAAAAGAAATTTTAAAAATTTAAATGAAGAAAAAAAATGATGTGAAAACAATTAAAAGGATGATTGGAAAATAATGGACAAAAATTATAAAAAAAATTACATAATATTTATAAAATCAAAAAAAAATTGTTAAAGAAAAAGAGATTTTAGGAGTATGTGTGTGCAAATTAAATTGTACGTTTATATGGCAAAATCTATGAAATAGTACGATTTCAATTTTGAAAAATTAAAAATTTAAAATTAGTGGTACACGTTTTATTTTAGCGTCAACTAGTTAAAAATACATTAAAAATAAATAATGTGCTCGCGTGCATCATTTTTTTCAAGTGCTGAGAAAGTTATAAGCGAAAAATCCTAGAATTTTTAGAATGTAAAATTTTCAAAATTTTTAACGTTTGGGGGATGCAAACACACGTTTTCGAAAAACCTTTCCATTCTAAGTACGAATTTGGGTTCCAAGTTTGTCCAACACATCTGGTTGTTGGAGGAAATTTAGGCTAAAGATAAGAATTATCTTAATTTGTAATTTTTAAGTTATTTTTACAGACTTTGACCCTGATTTAAGATAAAAAGATATTTGAAGATTTACAATGATCACTGGCAGTGTAATAGAAAACGGATAGTCGTACTATGTTTCCATTATTGATTTTAAGTAGTATAGTAAATTTTTTATTACCTTTTTTCAAACAAGTTTTATTAATAAAAAAATTAATTTAACAAGAAAATAAGTGCTTATTTTTAATGTAGTAATGTTAATTTTTTAGTGCTTTATTTTTAATTTTTTTAGAAGTAACAGCATTTTTGTCCTCAAAAGACCATTTATTTTGTTTTAAAGGAAAGTGACAGCACATATGATAATTATAAACCCCATTCAAAACGCAATAAGAACAGCTTAAATGGTTTAAGTACAGCGTCTTTTTGTTATTGTTAGACCACACAATTTGAAAAACCTTTGTTGTATTTGGAACTGCTTTAATTTGTGATTTGACATTTGAATCCATTCTAGCAATGTCAGTTTCCAATACTAAAAATGCTCTAATCTTCTGTGAGGCTGTTGAGTTTATAATATTGATCATAGATTCAGCATTGGTTACATCTTTACCTTGAGCTACTGCTCTATCGCATAGTCTCTTGACTGTACCTCCAATTCCATCTGCTGTACTCTTTCCATGACCTGGTGCAGTAAAATTCCACGTTCCATAATTTAAATTTAATTTTTCACAGTGATGAGTAAATAAATAAAAGTTTGTTTAATTTTTATATTGGGTGCACGGTCCGTTGCGTTGGAAGTGTATTGTAGAAATGTTTGGCACAGTATTTGTAATCAATTTTAATATTGGCTCCAAATGTGCCCAAACTGCAGCAGCATCATGCCGAAGGCATTCAGAAAGTGTACAAAAAGAATTGCATACGATTTTTCCAGTCAATTTATCTCTATAGTAAAAAGCACCAGTATGAAGGGATATTTGTTTTTTGATGCTCCAAAATGAGCACTTTGAATTTCATTATCATATTTACAAATGTAATTTTGGGAAAAGTCTATCACAATGTAGACATCATTTTCTCGCAAGTCTTTTAGAATGTTTGAAGTCCCTTCGAACTGATGCTGCGTCACATAAACATGATGTAAATATTTTTGAATCGATTCATTTGTTTCCTTAACTAAATCACTTACGATGCAAACGATGATAATTCTGTCAATATTCCGAAAAAAAATATTAGAAAATGTTAAAGTTTGTTCTATAAATTTGTTTAATAAAAAAAAAAAAATATCAAAAAATGTAGAACAAAATTGAGTGGCACATCAGCGGTTTAAAGAATTATTGGGTCAAATATATCTTAAATGGTAGATATTACCATGACAATTATTGTGTGAAAGTGCTAAATGGATCGGTAAAACATTGAATTATCTACAACAGTTTTTCTCCAAAATTCGCTAAAAGGCAAATTTAAAATGGAAGGCACACCCGCAGTTTTGAGAATTATGGCATCCAATATATCTTAAATTCTCCTTATGATCAATGCAATTATTATGTGAAAGTGCTAAATAGATCGGATGATATTTTTAGCTTTACGGTAGTTTTTACTCAACAGAACGCTAAAAATTAATTTCTTAATTGATTGGCACATCCGCAGTTTAAAGAATTAAAGGTTGAAATTTGGCTTATATCATAGAGTTTATAGGCACTATTGTTTTGTGAAAGTGCTAAAACGATCGGATTATCCCTTTTGGTTCTATTGCAAGTTAAGCTTGAAAAACCTATGAAAATCAACAAAATTTAACCTAAAATGGCTCTCGGCACCAAAATAATAATTCGATCTATTTAGCACTTACACACAATATTAGTAGTACTCATATTTACCGACCACACAGGGTTGCCACTAGTTATTGCTCAAACTGCGGATGTGCTCTTCAAAAAATATGAAATTTCATGATCTGCACGCATGGACCTGATGATGTTTGTACTGTCATAATTTCTTTGTTGCTGAAGGCACACTAAATTGTTAGGTCGCCTTTTGTTAGTATGTTTGTCGTTTATAATCCAATAAAAAAAAATTTGCAATTACATTGAGGTTGAAAGCGCAAAAACGAAAATCCTCTTAATTTTCGTTTTATGCAAAAACGGAGTGACAGATTTTGAAGACCTACCATTTATTCCTGACTGATGGCACATGCTTTTTTCAACTTATAGAAGATTTTGCAAAATCATTACTATCATCCACAAAAGGATTAGAACGATTTCCTGTTATGCTGAAAAAGTTACAGCCAAAAGAGTTGAACAACTTTCGAAAGTGACTACTTAGCTCAGTCGACTACATTAACAGCATAATTATAAAACTTTAGGATGTTGGCGAGGTTAAACTCGTCGTTTTGAAAATTTTTACACTTTCAGAAATATTATATATTGCTCTCAAAGTGGTTAAAAGCCTGAGTGACATGGAATCGTACTGTAGTGCCACCTTATTACTTAGTACTATCCCTTCTACTACTCTTAAATACAATCCTACTTTAGTACTATAAAATATGATCCCTTACTACTTCTAAATATAACTCTACTTTTAACTACTCTAAGATACAACTAGGTAAATAAAGAAACCACTAGGCTAAGTTACACATACGCAAATAAAGAAAGATCATTCTGGAAAATAACTTAAAAGCGTTCGGTTGACTTCTCTTATATCGCGACCGTGACAGTCAAGTGGACTGCGGGTGTGAGTGGAAAGATAAGTGAAACGTTGATTTTAAAAAAAAAACCAGTGGAAGTAATTAAGAAGAGAAATAAAATGAGACCAAAGTAACTAAAGACTAAAAACTATGTTAACTAATAAGTGAAAGTATTTGAAATAAGAAAAAGAAGTGAAATTAAATTAATTGAAGCAAACTATTAATAAGTAAATACGAAAAAACTGAAAAAAAACTAATGAGAAAAAGAAATTAAGTGAAATTAAATTAATTTAAAAAAAAAACTAATAATATGTATGAAAAAAAAACAAACGAATGCAGAGCAGCGAAGGAAGAGAGAAAAAAAACCACCACCATTTACATCAACATGCTTAAGTGCGACAAGGACAGAAAAAACAAGAATGTGAACACATATTAGAATAAAATACATAATTTAATTACACACCGATAATACCTATAAACAATATAAAAGGAAAAAATAATGTTAATTAAGTGAATAAATAATTAAATTAAAATAAATGAACACTATACAAAAAGGAACGAAACAATACGGGGAAAAAAACATTAATTGCATACACATATTTGGAAGTGAGATAAATCGAGAAAAAAAGACGACTAAAACCAACCAAAGCACAACCATATGGGCATAATGTGCAAAGGAAAAAAGAATTAAACACAGTTACTACAACAAACACAACATACAACGAAATTTTTTAACCAAAACTATTAGAAGCCGAAGCAACGGTACCAAATCGACGAAAAAAAGCATACAAAAAAAATAACGAATACTCAAAATGCAAATAACAACAACAACTGTAACCAAACGGCAACAATAATAGCCGCAACGAGACAACTATTCTACAACGAAACAATTCAACTGTAAACAACAACAACTGTAACCAAACGGCAACAATAATAGCCGCAACGAGACAACTATTCTACAACGAAACAAGTCAACTGTAAACAACAACAACAATCAACATGCTAAAGGGAATCCAAAAGCCAAAGAAAGATGTCAATCAAAAAAAAAGCCAAAGAAAGATGTTAACTTGGAGACAACCAGCAGCATACAAGAGGGAACAGCGATGAACAGTAATATAGCAGACTTCTAGTATTCAACAGCGGAGGAAACTATATTTAATCAAACAGAATCCAAGTAAGATAAGAATTAAAAACCAATAAATAACTTCTTAAAAATAAAGGTGCAACAAGTTGGAGCATTATAAAAAAAAATTATTTTTTCATTGGAAATTTTTATATTACTATACTAATTTGTAACGGAATTTTTTTTATATTATATTACTATATTATAAATTACTGATCATTGTTTCGCGTTTTAAAAAAAAAAACGGATAAAATGTTTGGACAAACGGATTTAAAATTTTTAATGATATAAAAATAAAAAAAAACAGATAAAATATTTTGAAAATTTATACACTCTTTATGAATTGTTCTTTCTTTAGGACTTTTAATGAATTAATTTAAAAAAGCCATAAGCTAGTTCAATGGCTACATTCAATATACATACTTTTAATAAATTAATTCAAAAACGGTTAAAATATTTTGATGTCTAAATTTAATTCGGATACTTTTAACGAGTTAATCTACAAATTTTACAAAATAAAAAATCGGGTTTTGCAAAATCGCCCACTAACAAAAAAAAAAACAAAAGATAATTTTATCATACGCTCTTACGAATGTCGATGGTGCATCAGTTGATATAAAACCAACCACATGCAACCAAATTTTACGTTGTAGGGAGATCCTCGTCAGATGTTTTGGCAAACTTAATTGTAGGGTTAAAGTGCCTCACGACATAATTGAGTTTGAATTAGTTAATCGGGAAACTTTAACTGAAAGTGAAACGGATTCTGAAGACAGTGGGCCGGAAGTGGAAAGTGAAAGTACTGTAGAGGAACAGTCAGTCGAAATAGACAAAAATAAAATAAAAATTAATAAAACAGTTGTAGTCGAAAACGTAATTACAACGAACATGGCCACGGTAGATCAGAAAAGGTCTTTTATTAGCATGTGTTCTAGTATATTAAGAGATAATTATGATGGCAATCCGTAGGCGCTTCAATCATTTCTCGACAAAGTCGCTTTGATTAAAGATTTAACCGACTCAAATTTAATACCAACTTTCATAGCTTTCGTTAAATCAAAGTTGGAAGGAAAAGCCCACGAGGCTTTACCTGAAAATATTACTTCAATTGAAGATATAGAGGTTGCCTTGAGCAACAAAATAAAGCCTGATAATTCAAAAGTCGTAGCTGGGAAAATTGCAGCTCTACAGGTTCGGAGCAATAACTACACTGATTTTGCGAAACAGGAAGAGGAGTTGGCTGATGCTCTAGAAAGATCATTAGTAATTGAAGGTATGACAAAATTAAAGGCGCATGAAATGGCCATAGAACAAACTGTCAGTGTCTGTAGGCTTAACGCAAGATCAGACTTAGTAAAATCTATACTTCCGTCAACCGCATTCACAGACCCAAAAGAGGTCGTCGCTAAACTTGTTATAGAAAGCACAACTTAAGCAAAGGAAAAACAAGTTCTAGCATTCCAAAATCGTAAAAATTTTAACAACTCTTTCAATAAATCTAATTCCAAAAACTTCAATTATAATCGCGGTAATCACTCGTACCGTGGACAGACCTCAGGTAGGGGTAGCCGCGGATATTCACGGGGTTTTTCGAGCAACAGAGGTAACAATTATAATCGCAACACATATAACGATACCTCTAATCGTGGCAATAATAGATCCTATAGCAACAATAACCGAAATAGAAGAGCACTGCCTTTAAACGCAGATGCCCCTCAGCAGGAGATGTTGGGGGCAGAAAATCACAATTAATATTTCAAGATCCAAACAAGCTAGTCAAGAGTATTTACAGTTTAAATGTGAATTATTCGGATTTCATAAATTTAGACAGTGAAGATGCAACTAGGTCATGCAGCTTTTTGGCGGATACGCAAGCTGACATTTCACTTATAAAATTTTCTTGCTTAAATTCCAACACAAATATAAATGAACGGGAAAAAATTAATATCACCGGAATAACAACGAATTTTATCCAGACATGGGGTACAATTAAAACTAACCTAATTATTCAAAACCACTTCATTCCTATAACTTTACATATCGTTAAAGATAATTTTAACATACCCTCAGATGGTATACTGGGTAAAGATTTTTTAAAAGAGAATAGATGCAAAATCAACTATGAAAATATGTCCGTCTCATTTTGGCATTTCAATGACAAACTTGTGATTCCAATCAAACATGGAACAACTAATGAAAACTGTATAATCCCACCGAGATGCGAAGTTTTTAGAATTTTCAATTTGACTAAAGTTACAGAACCGGTAGTCATAGATTCGCAGGAGGTTTGCGAGGGTGTATTTATTGGTAAATACACCCAAATGCATTCGAAATGTTAATATAAAATTCGAGAGGCTCGACAAATTTAATGTCTATTCCATTAAGAAAGTTAACACTGATCAGGACCGTATCGAAAGTCTGAGAAAGATATTACAGGAACAAATGCCAAACGAAGTAAGGAGTGAACTGATGTCACTTTGCGAACAATATGCCGATATTTTCGCTTTAACTACCGACAAAATGACGGTGAACAATTTCTACGAGCAAAAATTAAGATTAAACGATGATTCCCCTGTTTATATTAAAAATTACCGCTTACCTTATTCACAAAAAAGAGAAGTTGGGGAGCAAATTGAAAACTTATTGAAGAACGAGCTAATTGAGCCAAGCCAATCAAACTATAATAGCCCTTTGATTCTAGTCTCGAAAAAAAGTGTAGATGGGGAGAAAAAATACAGAATGTGTGTCGATTTTCGAGCCGTTAACAAAAAATTAATTGCGGATAAATTTCCACTCCCGCGAATTGATGACATTCTGGATAATCTTGGTCGAGCTAAACATTTTTCGATAATCGACTTATTTTCCGGTTTTCACCAGATACCTTTACACCCAGATTCAAGAGACATCACGTCCTTCAGCACAGATCGTGGCTCATTTCGGTACAAAGTTTTACCAATCGGCTTGAACATTGCGCCAAATTGTCAATGATGATGTCGCGCATGATGTCAATTGCCTTTTCTGGGTTATCACCAGATCAAGCGTTTCTTTATGTCGACGACATTATTGTAATTGGCTGTAGTAAGCAACACCATCTTAAAAATCTTTCTTGTGTTTTTAACACACTCCGTAAATGTAATTTAAAAATAAATCCACTTAAATGCAACTTTTTTAGACCTGAAGTAACTTTCTTCGGTCATAGGTGTACCTCAAATGGTTTGCTACCGGATGACTCGAAAATTCGAACAATAAAAAATTATCCAATACCAATGGATAAAGACGCTGTAAAAAGATTTGTGGCATTCGCAAACTATTACAGGCGTTTTATTAAAAACTTTGCTTCATTAGCAGCACCACTAAATAATATAACGCGAAAAAAAAAATAAACTTTAATTGGGATGATAAATGCCAAAAAGCGTTCGAAGATTTAAGATCAAATTTATTATCGCCACAATTGTTACAATACCCAGACTTTACAAACAAATTTATAATAACAGTAGATGCATCCAAAATAGGATGTGGAGCTATTTTAAGCCAAAGTTTTGAGGGCAACGATTTACCAATTTATTTCGCATCAAAATCCTTTAACAAGGCAGAGCAAAAGAAGCCCACAATCGAGCAGGAACTTATAGCAATACATTTTGCTATAAAGCAATTCAGACCATATGTTTACGGTACCGAGTTTACTGTAAGGTCAGATCACAGACCTCTGGTCTACCTATTCAACATGAAAGACCCGTCCTCCAAATTAACCAGAATTCGTTTAGAACTGTCGGAATATAACTTTTCAATAGAGCACATAAAAGGTAAACACAATGTGGTTGCAGATGCACTTTCACGCATTACAATTGACGAATTGAAATGCGGAAATAAGGAAATATTTGCTGTGACAACCCGCGGAATGTCCAGAAAAAATCAGAAAATACACAATAGTGCAGACGAAAAGTGTGAAATCGAAAATTCATCTAATGTACCTATATTCGACAGATTTACTCATGAGTTTAGCAACAAAACCCCTAAAATCAGATCTGAAATTTTTTATACAAATGGAAAATTAACAAAAATGCGCATTAATATTTACAGAAAATTTAAAATCTTAATATTTTTGGATATAATGATTGATAACGAAACATTGAATTTAGATAAAATGCTTTCGAGGTTACAAAAAGAAGCCATCAATCAGAATATACCTAAATTAGAATGGCCAAAAGATGATACATTTTTTAAAATTTGTACAATTCAAAATTTAAAAGTACATGGTATGGAAATACTCACAAAATTGGAAATTATATTAACAGATCCCATAGAGACGGTACTGGATATGAACAAAAAAGAAAAACTCATGAACATTTATCAGAATGATCCACTTCTGGGCGGACATTGTGGGCAGAAAAAATTATATGCCAAACTAAGAACGAAATACTTCTGGAAAAACATGACTAGGGATATTGCAAAATGCGTAAACAGCTGTGCCAAATGCAAACTAAATAAAGTTAAACCGGGAAATAAGGAAGAACTAGTCCTAACACCTACTCCTGTCAAACCGTTCGATATAGTTGTCTTGGACACTATCGGGCCTTTAGTAGAATCCCATTCTGGTAAAAAGTATGCTTTGACCCTCATGTGCGATATGTCAAAGTACTTAGTAACGATTGCAATACCGGACAAAAGTGCAAATACTGTTGCACGTGCGATTTTTGAAAACTTTATTTTAGTATACGGTTCAATGTCCACAATAAAGTCGGATTTGGGAACTGAATTCAAAAATGAAGTATTAACCGAATTGAGTAAGTTACTAAATATCAACATGAATTTCTCAACGTCTTTTCACCATGAACAGTGGGTACTGTCGAACGCAACCACAGGGTTTTTAACGAATATCTGAGAGCGTATATTACCGAAAACATTTCTGATTGGGAAGTTTATTTAAAATATTTTAAATTTTTTTACAACACGACTTCAAGAACAGTCTTCGATGACAAATTCTCACCCTATGAACTTGTGTTCGGGAAGAATGTAACCCTGCCGGGGGATATTCTGGAAGGAAATATTGATCCTATTTACAATATAGAAAATTATAGTAAAGAGGTTAAATATCGACTACAGAAGACGCATAAATTGGCTAGGGAGTTAATCGAGAAACATAAGCTACGGAATAAAGACTACTATGATAGATATGCAAAACCATTAGAGTTAAAGGTTAATGACACCGTCCTTATTCAAAAGCAGCCGTATGATAAACACAAGAGCATATACGATGGTCCATATATTATCAAAAGCATTGCAGGTTGCAATGTAACAGTATACAACGAAACTACTCATAATGAAAAAACAATTCACAAACACAGGATTAGAAAAACATAATCAATAACAATTGCAAACAATTCAATTTATGTTTCAACATATAACATGCAAAACACAATACGTAAATTACAGATAAATTATCGGTATATACAAATAAACGCAAACAATGATAATTTTTCCATAAAAATTGTAAACATTAATTAGGCCTTTACATACACTTTTCTTAATATCTGAAAAATAAAAACGTGTAATTTTATATATTAAGATCTAGAATGTAAACATTCATATGTACATATGCAAAAAAAAAAAAAAAAAAAAATATTAAAGAATATTATATATAAAAAAGAAAAAAAAAGAATATAGAATAGAAAAATATTGTAAACAAAAAAAAAAAAGAAAGAAATAACCAAGGATGGATCCCCTTGTTTACTTCTTTCATTTTTTTTATTATAAAAGGGAGGTGTAGTGCCACCTTATTACTTAGTACTATCCCTTCTACTACTCTTAAATACAATCCTACTTTAGTACTATAAAATATGATCCCTTACTACTTCTAAATATAACTCTACTTTTAACTACTCTAAGATACAACTAGGTAAATAAAGAAACCACTAGGCTAAGTTACACATACGCAAATAAAGAAAGATCATTCTGAAAAATAACTTAAAAGCGTTCGGTTGACTTCTCTTATAGTACTATACCGTAGATTTGCCCATATACTAAACATTAGTTTTGTAGTTGAATTTGATGCTATGTGGGGTTAGAGATAGCAGGTGACGCCGAATTCCCAGGTCGAGGTATCTGTGATACTATGTTGTTCAGGGGGGTTATGCAACTACAACTAAGCTATTGATATTCCCGACATCAGTCCGATACGGATGGATTTGGCATTTTCTCTGAGGTGGTCTCCGTGATGGCGGCTTCAACGTTGTTTGCCTACGCCTTGGCATTACTATAAGCAATTGTGGTTCCTCAGGATGAACTGGAATGAATATTTTTCTCCGCAATGAGTATGTTAATAATATAACATAAATAAATATGTTATGCAAGATGGTTTTCGGAAGTGAATCCGATGGAGTGAGTGGTATGTCTAAGGACGATCATGGTTCCCTGCACAAAGTGCGAGAGAGCCACGGGTACCTTGCCATGTGTTGGGCTAGGATCCTCACTGGTGCGATCTATCCACAACGGATTCTTGGCGGTGCCAAGGTAACGAATTCGCGTTATTTTTTATGGGAACACAGTTGGGTACCTTAGCCATCCCCTTTACATTGGAGCCTAAATTAGATGTGGGAGCACATTATGCCCGAGAGTCAATGACCAGAAATTAGGGCAGAAGAGCAGAGCACTTGGGTCCGGAAGTTTTCACGAACCCTGAAGGAATCCAAGCAGCGTTGGGGAAAGAAGCCCCACGTTACGTACTACTACTATTTCTAACGAGAATGGCGACAGAACGTTACGAGGCTATGGCGAGAAGGATCCGCAGAGACGTGGCCAACAGAACGAAGCGTAGTTCTTTCCTCGAAAAGAGGGGTGGAATGTTGTGGAGCGAAGAGACGAGGAAACTGCTGCATAGCATCTTAATGTCTTAATATTCTTGTTATTTAGTGTTAATTGTTTGCTATGTGATATTGTTGTAATTGTTATTTAGTTTTATTGTTAAATCACGACAACACATTACCATTTCTTGACACAAAATTTCATAGAATTAACAACACTATAACTTTTTATTGGTATCAAAAACAAATTGCATCCGGCAGAATCATAAACTTCATTTCCACACAACCAAAACAGCAAAAATCTACACGGCCAAACAACTGATCAACAAAATATTAAAAATATGCAATACAGAATTTTTACCAAGAAATATTCAATTTGTTAAAAATTTGCTATATAAAGATAATTTTTCTGGTCAAGTTATACGGGACTTAATTCATGATGCCCAAAATAAATCAACAAAACGTGCCAATAGGAAGAAAATAGTTTCAGAGGTCGGCATGTTATGTGAGGTTAGGATTAGTTTGTGAAGTCAGTTTCTATGTTGAAATTATTTAGAAAGTTGGTTATTTACACTTTTATCCACTTGACAATAATATTGCTTTGAATATATGTATATGGGGGAATCCAGGTAAAAAACGCGTTTTTCAAAGTGGCATGTCACAGATTTCGATGAAATTTGGTGTAAAGGGATAGTATCATAAGAGAAAATTTTCCCCAAAATTTGAGATTTTTTAGGGTTTTTTTGTGGCGTTTATAGACCAAAAACCACGTTTTTCACATATTTTTCTTTTGATAATAAGTCCAATACGGCTTAACTTAAAATGTTGAAATTTCTCAGGCATATTCAGAACAGAATTGATATCAGAAAAAAAATAAAAAAAAAATTAGGTTTTAAAAATTGTTTGAAAAATTACCTTTTTTCTCAAAAACTTTATGTAGCAAAAAAGACCCATCCTTCGAAAAATCTGAAAAAAATATACATGAAAACTACGAATGTTATGAACATTTTACCGTTTTCCGCATGTCTA
Organism: Phaonia tiefii; assembly: GCA_963931995.1. NCBI lineage: Eukaryota > Metazoa > Arthropoda > Insecta > Diptera > Muscidae > Phaonia > Phaonia tiefii. The sequence goes on from OZ008367.1 coordinate 240,355,203, forward strand.
TAGAGCAAAAAGTGAGAAAGTTATGGACCTTTCTGTAGGACAACCTCAGTAATATCCATATGAGAAAATTACTATAAATTGTAAATAAGTCAATATTTCTGACAAAAATTAATAAATAATTTTGTTTTCATCTATGTATGTATGTACTTGCATATTCTAACGGGGTATCCCCAACCAAACCTACTGTCATAACAAACAAATAAAGAAATTATACGAAACAAATTGAACAGTTACGAAATCACGACGATCCATTGTGTTGTTTAAATAACGTGTTTTACATCCCGTAAGCATAATGAGTGATTTAAAAAAAGAGTTTGCTGGAATCCCTTTGGGACATGCACTTCAAGTGATAATCAATTGAGAGAAATATCAAAAAACAATAAAAAAAAATTTGAGTCTGTTCCCGAAAATGCAGTTGTGTGCTTAAAGTGTAGGCTTGCGATTGGGAAAATGGATTCGATTGAATCTGAAGATGCAAATGATTGCTTCGAACCAGCAAGCCCACACGGAATTAAAGTAAAGTTAAATACCGCCCTTGTTTCCCTTGACGAAACCGAAATTTATGACAAAAAGTAAACAAATTTTGCATTTTATTATTCTATATTATTGCATGTTTATGTATAAAGACTTTACCAGCCACGGTATGTTACGGAAAAAGTAGAAGCAGCGCAACAAAGCAAAAAGAGGAAGTTTGAAGAGCTTTCAAAATTAAAGATATCCACCAAGCAGGATGGTGAACTTAAGGCTTATGACATACTTATGGCCACGCTCGAAAAAAAGTTTAAAGCTGAAGACACTTCGCGGTAATATTTTAAAATTACAATTTTGAGAGGTTATAGTGTCATTTGTAAGGTTCCATTATATTCCATTAGGGACGATAAATACCGTATTTTAACAATATTACCTTCATCAATGAAAAGTTGTGAAATTCAAAAAAAATTTAGCTGCTCCAACACATTCGTAGCAAAATGCAAGGCGCAAAAAAATGAAAAGGGAATTTTGTCAACACCTGAGCCTCAAATTAGACAGAGATTTCCCCAGGAAACTACTGATTTGATAAAGAATTTTTATTTGAGCGAAGAAAATTCCAGAGATTTGCCAGGAATGAAGGATTGTTGCGCAATTAAAACCAGTGATGGCGAAAAAGTAATGCTTCAAAAAAGGCTCGTTTATTGTAATTTGCGAGAGTTGTACCAATTATTTACACTTGAACATCCCGATTGCAAGGTTGGATTTTCAAAATTCGCTGAGCTGCGCCCAGTGCAATGTATTTTAGCAGGAGCTTCTGGAACTCATACCGTTTGTGTGTGCGTAGTTCATCAAAACACCAAGCTTATGATTGAAGGTACCCAAAATCCGATGCACCATTAGCGTTGGTTTAAAATTTAAAATTTCATTGTTTCATTAATTGCTATTAAAAAATTATAGGTGGTAATTTGAAGGAAGTTACGAAATCGTGGAATGCACCTATTGAAGGAAAACATGCATTCAAGTTGCTACTTGGACAGCTCATATGCTCCGTTCCAAATGAAAAGTGCTATGACGGCCAATGTTCTTCCTGCCCAAGCAAAAGTTTTCTGAAAGAGAAATTACAAGAAGCTTTCGCTAACGAGTTTGACAATGACACTATAACTTATAAGCAATGGATTTCCACGGATAGGTAAAATATACTTCCTTTCAAACTTTTTTCTCCAAATTTGGCTAATAATCTTTTATTTAGGTGCACCTTAAAATCTCTAATTGAAAGTAAAGAAGAATTTATTTCATCTTTAATGGAAAAATTACCCAAATTGCTAGTGCATGATTTTGTGGCAACACAACAGGCCCAGTATTTTAGGAACTCCAAAGATTCCTTAAAAGAAGGCGAATTCATCGTGATGCTCGACTTTTCCGAAAATTATGCGTTCGTTGTACAAGAAGCTGTTCAAGGATTCCATTGGAACAATAACCAAGCAACAGTCCACCCCTTCGTTATATATTATCAAAATCAAGAAACAAAGAAACTGAAACATATTAGCTACGTTGGGGTTTCAGACTGTCTTGAGCATGATACTGTCGCTGTTTTTATGTTCCAACAAAAGATGATACAGTTCTTGAAGCAAGCATTTCCTATTGACAATATAAAAACAAAAAAAATTTTATTAATATCCTTCATCATTATGAAGATTTTGGGATATCTGCTGAGTGGAATTAATTTGCTACAGCACATGGAAAAGGAGCTTGTGATGGTGTGGGGGGACTCTCAAACGAGTAGCCAGGCGGTACTCTTTGCAGCAAGGAACCAGAAGCGAAATTTTGACGGCAGAGCAATTGTACAAATGGGCAAATGAACATTTGGAAAATTATAATGTGTTCTTTTGCTCAACAAATGACTATGCTTCAGCTGCATTGTTTTTAAAAGATAGGTTCGAATTGTGCAAAACAATCAAAGGCACGCTTGGATTTCACCACGTTTTCCCTTTAAATAGGCACGAACTATTGCTAAAAAAAACTTCAAACGCAACAGTACTCGAAATTTTTAAATACTAATACCTTCTTTTAAGACTCCTACATTATTTGTTATTACATTATTATTTTTGTACTATTGTAATGGATGCGATTTTTTTAGCTTAAAAGATTCATAAGATATTTCTTTTTTTTTAATATGACAATACCAAATATTTACAATCAAATAAATTGGAAAAAATTAGTCATTTATCGTTATTTGTTTGATTGGGGATACCCCGTTATTACAGTAGGTGTCAAAGAATATGCAAGTACATACATACATAGATGGAAACTAAATTATTTATTAATTTGAGTCAGAAATATTGACTTGTTTACAATTTATAGTAATTTTCTCATATGGATATTACTGAGGTTGTCCTACAGAAAGGTCCATAACTTTCTCACTTTTTGCTCTATAGACATGCGGAAAACGGTAAAATGTTCATAACATTCGTAGTTTTCATATATATTTTTTTCAGATTTTTCGAAGGATGGGTCTTTTTTGCTACATAAAGTTTTGTGAGAAAAAATGTAATTTTTCAAACAATTTTTAAAACCTAATTTTTTTTTATTTTTTTTCTGATATCAATTCTGTTCTGAATATGCCTGAGAAATTTCAAAATTTTAAGTTAAGCCGTATTGGACTTATTATCAAAAGAAAAATATGTGAAAAACGTGGTTTTTGGTCTATAAACGCCACAAAAAAACCCTAAACAATCTCAAATTTTGGGGAAAATTTTCTCTTATGATACTATCCCTTTACACCAAATTTCATCGAAATCTGTGACATGCCACTTTGAAAAACGCGTTTTTTACCTGGATTCCCCCATATATATAAAAAAAATAAGCACGTAACTTCATTTCAACAAAAATTAAAAATCAAAAACAATAAACAATTTTTGCAGAACTAATAAAGAATTTCGTCCCTGAAGATATCAACAAAATATTGACGAAACGTTGGGACAAACATGAAATAAAAAATGTTGTTTTATTTGCATGCACCTGATCGACTAGTAAGCTAGAAGCAGATGTAGGAGTCTCTCGCAAACCTAACACTTTTACCTGTTGTTGCTATTTTTTTACCCTGCCGATAACATCGTTCAGGACGACATCTACACTGTGACATTGGTAAACACTAAATATTTTTACCTGATGCCATTATTTTATAAAGCTATGGTTTCGGATCATAAAATACGTCGAAATTATTAATTTTAGCAAAGTCGTCGTCAAATTCTAGCTGCAGTTGTACATTCTGTGCAATTTTTTTAAGTGTCCCAAAAATACACCAATCCTTCTGTGTACCATCTGTACTTTACGCTACCTGCGAAAGTGTTCCAACGCCATTATTTTATCATAAAACTAATTTTTGTGATAAAAAACACTTAAGTTTTTATTATGTCTGTACTATATAAATCCTACAGTAAAATCATTTCTAAAGTCAGATATTTTACTAATGCTATCGAGAAGGGCCGTGTAACTTTTTTAATTACAGCAAAATCGTAATGCAAATCACAATTAAATATAATGTTATTTGCAATATTATTTGGAATATCAAGCGTTTATGAGAGAAGTTGGAAACCCTTATATTTACCATTGATACAATTTATGGAATAAGGCTGAACAATAACGCTACCGTGAAAAGTACAAACTTTTTCAAAGTCTATAAAAAAGAATGGATAATTATAAAAACTCAAACAGAAATTTCTGAGAAAGTTCGAAAATTGGTTAAAGTTGCAGCTGTCAATAGAAATTGACAAACAGTTTATTTTCGGCCAACAAGGAACTAGATGGTGTCAACGGCAAGACACAGAGATGAAACGATATGTAATTATTAGCACTTATTCACCAAGTTTAGTTAGTTTTAAACCCTCATTACTAAAAACTCACCCCACAGATTCACGTGAATAGTGGACCCGTTACCAACAGTCTAACAGGAAAAAATAATACACGCAAAAAAATAAATCGTTTATGGGTCGTTTGCCGCAAACGATGTTCTTTTACGGTAATCGAATATTCGTTTAATGTCCATAAAAACGTTTATGTCAAACGATGTGCCTTTTGCCATAACGTAGTTTCTGTTACCGCAAAGTCATAAGCTTTTTCATTGTATTTCGTTTGTGGGAATAGGTAGATTTCTTTTATGCGAAATGAAATCCTTAATGAGAATATAGACAAGAGCGACAAGAGAAGGTAGAGGAAGCGCAGAGCGTAATTTGTTTTCACTTTTGAGAGATTGCGTGAGCAGCGCATTCTCTGGTTGGTATGTATAAAGAGCAGGTTTTGTTACAGTTTTGTTGTTGTTTCGATTGTATCACCCGGAAAACAATATTGCGAAGGTAAATTAGTTGTCAATTAAATTATACTTTCTGTACAAAGTTATTTAGTTTAGAAAATATAATATACAGTCCGACCTCGATTACTTATTCTATTCTTATTACATAACGTCTGTATTTTATAGTTTGTGCGGCTAATATAAAATAATTTATTTTCATTCCATTTCTGTTTAGTTATGCGGTCCATATACTATACATCTTGTACAATAAAAAAAAGTCAATAATAGCCTTTTGCCAAACAAAAATCAATATTTTATTGAACCTAACTTAAAAATTGCATAACGTGTACTACATACTCGTACCACTAAATATTTTTTTTAAGTACAAAATCAAATCATCTAATGTGAAATAAAATCTCAATTCCAAGAACATGTAAAGACGTATGTGTGTAGAAGTTCTTTTAATTCGCACATATTTTTGACGAAAACAAATTAAACACATATGTTTGAAAACAAATGTCAGATTAAATCTTTTTGTTTCATAAACAATTGGATTTAAAATGAAATCGAAAGAGAATATCCTGAGTGATATGTGTTGTACTCTCTAATTATTTTATTTTTTAATGGTATTCCAGTTTCTGAAGTAAACTCGCAATCGGAACAATTAGCGCAAACATCGACATTGGAAGGGGGCCATGTAAATGTAATTGAATTACCCCTTTCTTTTGAGGACACTCAAACGTTTAATACTAAAGAAGTAAGTCATAATTTGATATTTTATCATATATTATTATTATTTTTTTGATGTGTTAACATCTATACGCGCGCCTCTAGGGCAGTAAGCTATAAATTTAATACATACGCAAGTGTTAGGTTTGTAAGAGTAAATCATCGTTTGTTTGTTCGTTGCTTGGCAGTCGGTATTGAAAGTGATTATTGGGCGATTTTCATATAATTTTCCCACGCGATTTTCTCCGGAAATTCATAGCCGATTTTATTAATTTTTGGATTAAAAAGCTAGTGCGGGTTTCGACGAAGAGTTTAGGCCAAAAATTAAAGCGATCCGGTATCGGCGAGTGCGGGTTTCGACGAAGAGTTTAGGCCAAAAATTAAGGCGATCCGATATCGGCGAGCCGAGATTTAAGTGTTTTAATTTGGAGTATTAATTTGGAGTAATATTAAAAAAGTGTTTTGTTGATCTTCGGTTCTGTCTTATCATCGTTTGTTTGTTCGTTGCTTGGCAGTCTGTATTGAAAGTGATTATTGGACGATTTTCATATAATTTTCCCACGCGATTTTCTCCGGAAATTCATAGCCGATTTTATTAATTTTTGGATTAAAAAGCTAGTGCGGGTTTCGACGAAGAGTTTAGGCCAAAAATTAAAGCGATCCGGTATCGGCGAGCCGAGATTGAAGTGTTTTAATTTGGAGTATTAATTTGGAGTAATATTAAAAAAGTATTTTATGTTGATCTTCGGTTATATCGTACGAATATAACAATGTATGTATGTATGTACAAGTGTCTGTTGCTTTGCATTCTTTGACTTTTGTGGGAATAAAACAAAAAGTATTGAGCAAGAAAATAATGACACATGTGCTTGCACTGGTTCTTTAAATAATTTTAAGTATTAATATTATTTAAATGAAACGTCATCATATGATTGAACGCTGTTTTTTATTTTCCAATGTAACATTTACGAATGTGTTCATAGAAATCGAACAGGTACCGTGTAGTAAAAAGGTGTTAACACATCGCCCGTGAGTTCGAACACTCATTGGATTTTTTTACAGGAACTGAAATCGTTTTTAGAAAACAATCACCCTGTCATAGTGAAATATATTCCAAAGCGTCTTTTAACCAATACTGAACGAATTAAGATAAGCAAAACTATTATACAACATTTGCTTTCAAATCCAAATCGAAGGTAAGTGCTTTCCTACAACGACAAATTTCTTTAGGAAAATTCCAAAAATATTAAATCAACCGAACAGCATAATTTGTTATATTCGTATGCAGTCTTAAATTTGTTAGATCTACGTTTTTGGAAAAATATTAATTTAACTGATGAGTTTATGCCACTTCTCCGGATGGGATATGTTGATGCTGCAACTGTTCTATACCTCAAAATATTTATGGTACAATTGAAAAAAATATGTTTTATTTACAGATTGACAACCAGTGACTTTATTAACCTGAGCGAATTGATTGCTCAAGTGTTTGTCGGGGAGCTGGCAACAACTTATTTCCAAAAGTTTTGCGAGGGGAGACACGCTCGTGGTAAATTAAATGACGCCTATGCAAATTACAGAACATACCTTGCAACAGCTGGACGGATTAAAAGACATGAAAAGTCAAAATCGAAAGTTACTACTGAACTGAACCTTGACCATGGTAAATATATATTTTTTTTTAAAAATACAAACATTTTTTTTAGAAAAATCAGAATACGTGAAAGGTCACATAAAAATTCTATTTCTGTGAAAAAATAAGTAATATTTTCAACTTTAAAAAAAAATTAGAAAAACAACTAATAAGTATTAAAGTATATAAATGTATATCTTCCAGTCAAAAATAATTGAGATTCCTAGCTTTTAAGATAAAATTTAGAAAAGAAAGGATTTAAAAAAAAATACTTTCAAAAAGCAATCTTTTTTTATTTTTTAAATAGCCCAAATTGACAGCATTAAATAAAATCCGTCTCCAAAAAGTGACATATAAAGGATTTAAAAAAAAATACTTTCAAAAAGCAATCTTTTTTTATTTTTTAAATAGCCCAAATTGACAGCATTAAATAAAATCCGTCTCCAAAAAGTGACATATATATATTTGCAAATGTTTCCATTATTAGATTTCTTCTCAAAACTATTTTCTTGTACCGAATTCGTTAATGATATAATCAATTACATTATCGAAACTGGCACCAAAAGGCCAGATTATATTGATATGTTGACTCAATCGTCTTTTTTTTATAATGGCGACAGAACGTTACGAGGCTATGGCGAGAAGGATCCGCAGAGACGTGGCCAACAGAACGAAGCGTAGTTCTTTCCTCGAAAAGAGGGGTGGAATGTTGTGGAGCGAAGAGACGAGGAAACTGCTGCATAGCATCTTAATGTCTTAATATTCTTGTTATTTAGTGTTAATTGTTTGCTATGTGATATTGTTGTAATTGTTATTTAGTTTTATTGTTAAATCACGACAACACATTACCATTTCTTGACACAAAATTTCATAGAATTAACAACACTATAACTTTTTATTGGTATCAAAAACAAATTGCATCCGGCAGAATCATAAACTTCATTTCCACACAACCAAAACAGCAAAAATCTACACGGCCAAACAACTGATCAACAAAATATTAAAAATATGCAATACAGAATTTTTACCAAGAAATATTCAATTTGTTAAAAATTTGCTATATAAAGATAATTTTTCTGGTCAAGTTATACGGGACTTAATTCATGATGCCCAAAATAAATCAACAAAACGTGCCAATAGGAAGAAAATAGTTTCAGAGGTCGGCATGTTATGTGAGGTTAGGATTAGTTTGTGAAGTCAGTTTCTATGTTGAAATTATTTAGAAAGTTGGTTATTTACACTTTTATCCACTTGACAATAATATTGCTTTGAATATATGTATATGGGGGAATCCAGGTAAAAAACGCGTTTTTCAAAGTGGCATGTCACAGATTTCGATGAAATTTGGTGTAAAGGGATAGTATCATAAGAGAAAATTTTCCCCAAAATTTGAGATTTTTTAAGGTTTTTTTGTGGCGTTTATAGACCAAAAACCACGTTTTTCACATATTTTTCTTTTGATAATAAGTCCAATACGGCTTAACTTAAAATGTTGAAATTTCTCAGGCATATTCAGAACAGAATTGATATCAGAAAAAAAATAATTTTTTTAATTAAAAAAATAAAAAATAAGCACGTAACTTCATTTCAACAAAAATTAAAAATCAAAAACAATTTTTGCAGAACTAATAAAGAATTTCGTCCCTGAAGATATCAACAAAATATTGACGAAACGTTGGGACAAACATGAAATAAAAAATGTTGTTTTATTTGCATGCACCTGATCGACTAGTAAGCTAGAAGCAGATGTAGGAGTCTCTCGCAAACCTAACACTTTTACCTGTTGTTGCTATTTTTTTACCCTGCCGATAACATCGTTCAGGACGACATCTACACTGTGACATTGGTAAACACTAAATATTTTTACCTGATGCCATTATTTTATAAAGCTATGGTTTCGGATCATAAAATACGTCGAAATTATTAATTTTAGCAAAGTCGTCGTCAAATTCTAGCTGCAGTTGTACATTCTGTGCAATTTTTTTAAGTGTCCCAAAAATACACCAATCCTTCTGTGTACCATCTGTACTTTACGCTACCTGCGAAAGTGTTCCAACGCCATTATTTTATCATAAAACTAATTTTTGTGATAAAAAACACTTAAGTTTTTATTATGTCTGTACTATATAAATCCTACAGTAAAATCATTTCTAAAGTCAGATATTTTACTAATGCTATCGAGAAGGGCCGTGTAACTTTTTTAATTACAGCAAAATCGTAATGCAAATCACAATTAAATATAATGTTATTTGCAATATTATTTGGAATATCAAGCGTTTATGAGAGAAGTTGGAAACCCTTATATTTACCATTGATACAATTTATGGAATAAGGCTGAACAATAACGCTACCGTGAAAAGTACAAACTTTTTCAAAGTCTATAAAAAAGAATGGATAATTATAAAAACTCAAACAGAAATTTCTGAGAAAGTTCGAAAATTGGTTAAAGTTGCAGCTGTCAATAGAAATTGACAAACAGTTTATTTTCGGCCAACAAGGAACTAGATGGTGTCAACGGCAAGACACAGAGATGAAACGATATGTAATTATTAGCACTTATTCACCAAGTTTAGTTAGTTTTAAACCCTCATTACTAAAAACTCACCCCACAGATTCACGTGAATAGTGGACCCGTTACCAACAGTCTAACAGGAAAAAATAATACACGCAAAAAAATAAATCGTTTATGGGTCGTTTGCCGCAAACGATGTTCTTTTACGGTAATCGAATATTCGTTTAATGTCCATAAAAACGTTTATGTCAAACGATGTGCCTTTTGCCATAACGTAGTTTCTGTTACCGCAAAGTCATAAGCTTTTTCATTGTATTTCGTTTGTGGGAATAGGTAGATTTCTTTTATGCGAAATGAAATCCTTAATGAGAATATAGACAAGAGCGACAAGAGAAGGTAGAGGAAGCGCAGAGCGTAATTTGTTTTCACTTTTGAGAGATTGCGTGAGCAGCGCATTCTCTGGTTGGTATGTATAAAGAGCTGGTTTTGTTACAGTTTTGTTGTTGTTTCGATTGTATCACCCGGAAAACAATATTGCGAAGGTAAATTAGTTGTCAATTAAATTATACTTTCTGTACAAAGTTATTTAGTTTAGAAAATATAATATACAGTCCGACCTCGATTACTTATTCTATTCTTATTACATAACGTCTGTATTTTATAGTTTGTGCGGCTAATATAAAATAATTTATTTTCATTCCATTTCTGTTTAGTTATGCGGTCCATATACTATACATCTTGTACAATAAAAAAAAGTCAATAATAGCCTTTTGCCAAACAAAAATCAATATTTTATTGAACCTAACTTAAAAATTGCATAACGTGTACTACATACTCGTACCACTAAATATTTTTTTTAAGTACAAAATCAAATCATCTAATGTGAAATAAAATTTCAATTCCAAGAACATGTAAAGACGTATGTGTGTAGAAGTTCTTTTAATTCGCACATATTTTTGACGAAAACAAATTAAACACATATGTTTGAAAACAAATGTCAGATTAAATCTTTTTGTTTCATAAACAATTGGATTTAAAATGAAATCGAAAGAGAATATCCTGAGTGATATGTGTTGTACTCTCTAATTATTTTATTTTTTAATGGTATTCCAGTTTCTGAAGTAAACTCGCAATCGGAACAATTAGCGCAAACATCGACATTGGAAGGGGGCCATGTAAATGTAATTGAATTACCCCTTTCTTTTGAGGACACTCAAACGTTTAATACTAAAGAAGTAAGTCATAATTTGATATTTTATCATATATTATTATTATTTTTTTGATGTGTTAACATCTATACGCGCGCCTCTAGGGCAGTAAGCTATAAATTTAATACATACGCAAGTGTTAGGTTTGTAAGAGTAAATCATCGTTTGTTTGTTCGTTGCTTGGCAGTCGGTATTGAAAGTGATTATTGGGCGATTTTCATATAATTTTCCCACGCGATTTTCTCCGGAAATTCATAGCCGATTTTATTAATTTTTGGATTAAAAAGCTAGTGCGGGTTTCGACGAAGAGTTTAGGCCAAAAATTAAGGCGATCCGATATCGGCGAGCCGAGATTTAAGTGTTTTAATTTGGAGTATTAATTTGGAGTAATATTAAAAAAGTGTTTTGTTGATCTTCGGTTCTGTCTTATCATCGTTTGTTTGTTCGTTGCTTGGCAGTCTGTATTGAAAGTGATTATTGGACGATTTTCATATAATTTTCCCACGCGATTTTCTCCGGAAATTCATAGCCGATTTTATTAATTTTTGGATTAAAAAGCTAGTGCGGGTTTCGACGAAGAGTTTAGGCCAAAAATTAAAGCGATCCGATATCGGCGAGCCGAGATTGAAGTGTTTTAATTTGGAGTATTAATTTGGAGTAATATTAAAAAAGTATTTTATGTTGATCTTCGGTTATATCGTACGAATATAACAATGTATGTATGTATGTACAAGTGTCTGTTGCTTTGCATTCTTTGACTTTTGTGGGAATAAAACAAAAAGTATTGAGCAAGAAAATAATGACACATGTGCTTGCACTGGTTCTTTAAATAATTTTAAGTATTAATATTATTTAAATGAAACGTCATCATATGATTGAACGCTGTTTTTTATTTTCCAATGTAACATTTACGAATGTGTTCATAGAAATCGAACAGGTACCGTGTAGTAAAAAGGTGTTAACACATCGCCCGTGAGTTCGAACACTCATTGGATTTTTTTACAGGAACTGAAATCGTTTTTAGAAAACAATCACCCTGTCATAGTGAAATATATTCCAAAGCGTCTTTTAACCAATACTGAACGAATTAAGATAAGCAAAACTATTATACAACATTTGCTTTCAAATCCAAATCGAAGGTAAGTGCTTTCCTACAACGACAAATTTCTTTAGGAAAATTCCAAAAATATTAAATCAACCGAACAGCATAATTTGTTATATTCGTATGCAGTCTTAAATTTGTTAGATCTACGTTTTTGGAAAAATATTAATTTAACTGATGAGTTTATGCCACTTCTCCGGATGGGATATGTTGATGCTGCAACTGTTCTATACCTCAAAATATTTATGGTACAATTGAAAAAAATATGTTTTATTTACAGATTGACAACCAGTGACTTTATTAACCTGAGCGAATTGATTGCTCAAGTGTTTGTCGGGGAGCTGGCAACAACTTATTTCCAAAAGTTTTGCGAGGGGAGACACGCTCGTGGTAAATTAAATGACGCCTATGCAAATTACAGAACATACCTTGCAACAGCTGGACGGATTAAAAGACATGAAAAGTCAAAATCGAAAGTTACTACTGAACTGAACCTTGACCATGGTAAATATATATTTTTTTTTAAAAATACAAACATTTTTTTTAGAAAAATCAGAATACGTGAAAGGTCACATAAAAATTCTATTTCTGTGAAAAAATAAGTAATATTTTCAACTTTAAAAAAAAATTAGAAAAACAACTAATAAGTATTAAAGTATATAAATGTATATCTTCCAGTCAAAAATAATTGAGATTCCTAGCTTTTAAGATAAAATTTAGAAAAGAAAGGATTTAAAAAAAAATACTTTCAAAAAGCAATCTTTTTTTATTTTTTAAATAGCCCAAATTGACAGCATTAAATAAAATCCGTCTCCAAAAAGTGACATATAAAGGATTTAAAAAAAAATACTTTCAAAAAGCAATCTTTTTTTATTTTTTAAATAGCCCAAATTGACAGCATTAAATAAAATCCGTCTCCAAAAAGTGACATATATATATTTGCAAATGTTTCCATTATTAGATTTCTTCTCAAAACTATTTTCTTGTACCGAATTCGTTAATGATATAATCAATTACATTATCGAAACTGGCACCAAAAGGCCAGATTATATTGATATGTTGACTCAATCGTCTTTTTTTTATAAATATTGTAAAAAATTTAAATAGAGATGATAATACTTTATATTTACCACTTCAAGTATTTTTTGATGATTTTGAGGTTAATAATCCTCTCGGTTCAAGAGCAAGTATTCACAAACTTGGTGGCGTTTCTGCTAAAATACTTCCCCTGCCACCAAAATATCAAGCAAAGCTAAATTTCATATTTTTGGGAATTCTTTTTTATACAGAAGACCGAAAAATTTTTAAGAATGACAGAATTTTTTCTCCGTTAATTTCACACTTAAATTCTTTAAGTAAACATTCATTTTATATTTCTAATGCAAAATACAAGAAAATAGTTTTGATACCTTGTCTAGTTGTTGGTGACAACTTAGGAATAAATTCCGCTCTTGTGTTTGTAGAATGTTTTCTTGCGAATTACTGCTGTCGTTTCTATAATATGCATAGGCAAGATTTGATAAAAGCATGCAAATTGGAAGATGATGTACCTTTATTAGATTATAATTTCTACACAGACTGTATAAAAAATAAGAAATTTTTAATTGATTCAAGTGTCAAAAGATTATTTCTTTTACAGTAAAAGTAGATTTCGTTTATTATAAACGAAGTATTCGTTTATTTAAAAGGAAATATTCGTTTATCGTAAACTAAATAATCAATTGAACTAAATGAAATAATCGTTTATTGTAAACGAAATAATCGTTTGATGTAAACGGGTTTTTTCATTTGCGACAAATGAAAAGTTCGTTTGTCGTAAACGACGGTAGCAAACGATTTACCGTTTGGCAACAAAATCGTTTACGACAAAAGACTTTTTTTTGTGTGTACGAATAGTAGAACGAAGTGTTGGAGCTTTTTATTTTATTATCCTCGAAAGTATTGCAAGCTATCAGAGCCAAAATTTTGATGATACCAGTGCAAGAATTACTCTCTCACATCTTCTTAAAAATACTGCTTCAAAGATTATATCAGACCTTTCTGTAGCAGAAATTTACAACTGCCGTGACTCTGAACTGACTTTAATATGTAAATGGGGCTGTAATGGATCATCTGGGTTTTCCGAATATAAACAACAATGTGTAGCTGATGCAGATTCCTCAACAATTTTTTGGCGTCACTTGTACCATTACAAATTCGTTTATATAATGACTCACTAAAATCTTCAACTGAATCTTTGTTTCAAGATATATGGATTAATTCAATACTTGAATTCAAGTTGTTATGCCGTCCCATCCGCTTTGAATATGTAAGGAAGATCGAAATACACCCCAAAGATTGGTTGGAAGAAATCGTGTGTGTCATTTCAATTTCATTTGACAATGATCAATGGAAAGGGATGCAATGCTCTAACTGACTTAAGGTTGTATTGGAGATGTAATATAAGTAGGGAAAAAATTCCGAGTTTCATGAAGTCTCTTGGGAAGCCGCAAGTAATAAAGATGGTCTCCAATTTGGAACCTCACCTCTTCATTCAGGAATATGATTTATAAAATATTGCTAATACTTGCCTTCCGATATATTGTTCAGTTTTCACAATTTTCATTTTAGGAAACCATTGATTTTGAAATTTTCCTTGACTTAAGGTTTCAAACTTTTCTCAGAATTAATTTATATTGTGCCGTAATTTTGTTTGTGACTGTGACGGGGAATTTAACTACGGTGCAAATTAGAATCTACTGATTAAGTTTGAAGGGAAATTCAGTTGTTTTTTTGGGAGGTTTATATTTTCATTGTGTGATGGAGCTTTCCTAATTGATACATTAGGAACATTGCAGAATTCCGTAAAATATTCTTCGCAATTCTCCAAAGCAGCTTGTCCCAAATCTGTAATCTGGATCCCTGAAGGAAAGAAAACAAATTAGCGCACAATGAAGTTTAAAAAAAAAATGTGACATTTGGGACAATAAAAAATCTATCGAGTCAGCTAATAAATAATTTCGCACCTAACAATATGGAATTGCATTAATCGAAGTACAATTTTTAATCGATATTTCCTCTACAGTCGAACATGTTTTTATATCTCGTCGTGTTTTGTTTAGGGTAACTATAAATTTTACATTACGATAACAAACAAACATTATTAAGCCCTTCGACTACAGGCCTCTCGTCATCGCGGGATATTGAAATGGTAAGTTTTGATCTTCGTATATTTCATGTAACCTATTCCATACTCGGTTTATAACAAAAAGATTAATTCATCTTCAACTAGTTGTATGTAATTAACCAAAATATATTTTCATTCCTCGTTGCTCAACGTTATGATAAAACACGTTTGTGTCAATGCATTTTAAGGAATACATTAATTTAGATTTATTTGCATAATCTTGAGAAAAGTTTTACCGAAGTTTATTTGAAACATTTAATCATCGCTATTGTTAGTAGAATAAGAATGCCATTATTTTTAAAGAATTTTTGAAAATTCAACTAATTAAATTGTCCGAGCGTTTGGTCGTGTTTATTAATTAATTATATTTTTCGATATTTCGCGTCAGGAAAATATATTATTAATAACACGACCAAACGCTCGGACAATTTAATTTTTGAATACAATACGAAAGGTCGGATAAATCATCACTTATTTTTGAAAATTATTAATACTTATTACTTAAATGATATTTCTGTGTTCCAGGAATGGTACGTAGTCCAACAAATCTTTGGCGTAGAAATTCTTCTTCATCATTGTGGAATTTTTCTGTTAAAAATTAAAAGTTACAATTTGTGAAGTTTTCTAGGCACCAATCAAACAAATGCCGTGGAGAAGTCATTTGATCATCCAACGGGCGTTGCCAACTGGCTCGTCGTGCTTCTCTTTTAACGGTGCCTCCAAGTGCGTCACTAGGACCTTTTCCGTGGCTAGTTGCAAAGAAATGCCACTCAGCGATACATTCAAAATCTGCTTCGTGGTAACATAAGTTAACAAAGTCTTGTTTTTATTTTTAAATTGAGCACTTCTTTAAATTTGTTTCTGAAAAATGCAATCATATTCCAGTGAAACAAATGTACTCCAACGGAATTATGTACAAGACAGTCAGATATTACAATATAATTTGTATGTTCTGGGGACATATAGTATATTGCAATCGGGTTTTATTCCAATGAAATGAAATCCTTGGACTGAATCTTGTACTACAACCGACGCATTTTCAGAAAACTCACATACAGCCAAATATTCATTATCTCTTAACGATGATTTTTTTTGTACCAGCAACGCAGCCTGTTCTTTTGCATGGAACGAGTGAGGCAGTAGTATTTCTAATTTCTCGCATAATGAATCCAAAAGTATATAAGCTTGTTTTATCATTGTTTCCAAACTGTCTCTATCGACAGTTACCCTATATCATGTTCTTCCAAAATTTGGTTAAGTTGTTCCTTCAAATATTGTATTCCTGGACACATGCAACATTTGCCACGATAGCAATATGGCGACGCGGGACTGCATATCAGTTTGTTTAAACAGTCTGTATATGTTTCGAGCTTGAAATCATCAGCATTATCAGTTATTTTTTTAAATTGATTGCATGAATCATTAATTTAACATTTTGATGTTTTAAACACACACATACATTATGCATGCTACATACATTTGCTAAAACAACATTTCGTGGGCGAAGCTCGTAAAATTTTGATAATCTAATGCTTTGTTCTGCATGTCTTTCGTGGAAAAAAGCATATACTTCGCGTAAGTTTCCAAGCAAAAGTCTTTTAGTTTTTCATAGCTTTACACCATTTTCTACAACTGAAATGTAATCTTTACATCCAGGCATGCATCTGCTGACATCATCGCTTTCATAAAAAGCTTTCACTGCATGAACAATTTCGGAAGCCAATGTTTTTTGGATTTGGATTGGGAGTACTCAATATGCCTTTTGTTTCAACAATCTTTTTTACTTTACGGGCCATGAAATCCGTCATTTCAAATTCCTCAACCATTCTTTTCAATGTCCAGCTTTTTGGTAGTACTGGTAACAATTGAATTTTTTCACTAGTTTTTGAAAATGTTTTACATTTTTCTTTTAATTGAATTATCGCAAGTTGGATCAAGTTGGAAGTTGCATCAGGAAATATGCTTTATTTAATTGATTCACTTACTTTTAAATTTTTTCATTCTGTACCCTTTTTGGGTAATTGTTTTTTAGGGGATTGATCGAGGTATGGTAGAGATTCATTTAAGTGCGAAAGAACCACTTCTTCCGTTCCTGAAGCGCCTTCTTCAAAGCTTAATTCTTCTTCAGTGTCAGAAGAATCTACGTCCTTATTGGGAACCACCTTTTTTTAATCTGAGAAGGTCGAATCTGCATGCATTACAGATTTTATTCGAAATCGACATTGTAGTTTTGTTGCAAATCATCCACTCTTGGACTGCTCTGAGGTTTTTTACACATGCAGTATGCACATTTTTATTTAAAGGATTGCAGCCATATCGGGATATAAATGGCATGACTGAACAATTTAATAAGCTTACACGCCCGTTTGAGTTTCGTTGTTAAGATATATTTATAGGGCCTTATTCATAAAAAGTTGTGACAGGTTTGAGAGACGATTTATCATACAAAAAACGTCTCTCAAACATCTCATAAATTTTTATGAATAAGGCAGATAGAGTTTATCCTTCTTGTAATTTAATCAATAAATACGACCGAATCACAATCCGTTAATACTGATGTTCGCAGAGAAAGTCAATAATCGATGTCAAAATGATTTTACTTTTTGTTGTTTTGTGTTGTGGACTTTGAAAAACTCCCTCTTGAAATTTTGCATACGCGTAAACGGAGGTTTAGGAACCAACATATATTTTTTATAGAATTTTAAAAATTTCGCTTTCTGAGATATATCTTCCCGAACTTTAGGTCATGCGAAATTACCTTTGACCTTTCAAGAATAAAATGTAAGTTGTGTAACATTTTAAAGACCCTTTTAATACCTATAAAATAAGACCACAATAAGATTTTTATTACAAGCAGTTTCACAGTTATAATTATTTCTTCGGAAACACATTTGAACATTTTCGCGATTTTTCTCACTTTTCAAGACGCCATAGTTCGGGAATCAATACGGTCACAGGTCCAGAAATGGGCACATCTTATTTCCTTATACAGACCTACAATTGCACTAAATTTCATCAAAATCGAAGGGGGTAAAAGAAATTCTTTCGTCGACTTTAAATTGTGTTTCTTGTGAATAATGTGAAACGTTTGTTGTGAGATTTCTGTATTTGAATTTTGCTTTCATTGTGAACTTGCACAATATTTCATAGACCAATTCTAGAAAATATTTTTGTTTTGGGGTGAGGTTTCCGACCAACTTTTTTTTATTATTATTAAATTACCTAACTGGATATTAATTCCATAACGAAGTTGTGGAATTTCTATTGAAGTTAGTGATTATTTGAAGCCCTTGGTGGAAGAAGGTGTTAACTCACTTTTTTTTCAAAACAATATTTTCCTTCTTTTAATGTTTTCATGGTGTCCTCAAGCTTGAGACCATAATGACCATATTTCTGTAGACGACTTTATTTACAGGGTCAACATGCTAACGACGAATAACCTAAAGGGTGACTTCGACCTACTTGTTCGACATGCGCATTGTTTGTTTGATGGAAAGGCTCTAGATTTTTATTGGAGATTCGACAGGCAATGCGACGAAAAACATTTTGTTTCACTGACAAATGCTTTAACCCTAGAAAGATAACCATATTTTTTATACATACAAGATAACCATACGCCTTACAGACGTATGCTAGTTTGAGGTCTAATTAGTAAAGGTTCCAAAATGTTTTAAAATAAAATTTGTTTCAAATTAATTAGATTAAGTCTTGCTCTATAAAAAAATGCTATCTAAAAAATGGGCGGGATCGGACCAGTGGGAGTGGCAGCTCCCATTCAAAGTAAATATTTAATATCATATATCTACAGTTCTATAATAGCCAGAGTGTTAGAAATTTGTACACGTTGATTATTTGTTAATGTGAATAGTCATGGGAAAAATGGGAGTGATCGGACCATCAATTACAAATATTAATAGCCGAACGGAATGGAATAAATGGACGTGGTACCAAAAGCAAAAAAAATAAGCATTAAAATAAATTATCACATTCAAGACTTTTTGCGAGGTTATTTAATAATGTTCAAAAATTGTTTTAACGTTCCTCCTAGAATAAATAAAAAAAAAAGAAGTAAACAATAAATTTTATGATATGGTTTTAAGTAGCAATTCATGTTTAACAGGTACACTTAACATAAAAAATATATTTTATTGCTATGGTAATCACATGCGGTTTAATTTCCATCATTACAGAATTTAACAAGTGAATTAGTTCAGGTATATACAAGTCATCATAGAATTAACAAGTGAAATGGATCAGGTATATTTCATTCAACTGATTTCCTTCTTAAAATTTTATTGGTATTTCCCCCCTTAAGCGTGAAAAACGCGTTTTCAATAACACAGGTATTCATTGAACATTTTTCAATAATTTTATTGCCGCATCAGTCAAATTTTTTTTACAAAATTTAATATATCGGCATTGACTAAACAGTTGTTTGGATGTGGTCGCTGAGTGATAGATGGCGCTTTACTCTTCGTAATGGGCAACACTGGTTTGTAGATAACAAATCGAGGTGACAGACAACCTGTCATGAGAAGACAGATAACGAAGAAAAAGGAGTTAGATAAGTTGGAGGAGCAGCGCGGTCGCTAAGTAAGAAAAGGAGAAACAGCGAACTCATCGTCATGCCACGCTATAAACGTATTGATAATACGACAAATATATAATTCTGTTTTTTAACATTTGTTTGCCATTAAAAAATAATAAGTGATAGTGAAAAGTTATAAAGTGTGTAATTGTTAAAATAGTGAAAATAGCGAAAATAGTGAATAAAAATAAGAAAATAAAGAACGTGTAAGTATTTATATTTTTTTCAATTGCATTTTATTTTAATTGCGCACACCTACCGAAAAAACTCAAAATATTGTTTATCCACTAGCATTAAGATAAAGAAGTTAATAAATATGTAAACAAAATTTTCTTTTTTTGCAAACACACTTATTTCATTTTATTAGGGTAGTAGCACACGCAGGGTATCCGCTATCGCCAATATTTAGGCAAAAAAAAACATATTTTGGGTGGAATCGTGAATGTTTGAAATTAGTTTAATCAAAAAAATATTTTGGGCAAAATGAAGTTTGCGCCGGGTCAGCGAGTAGATGAATATTTGGACGTTATTACGATTAAGACAGATACAGTGAAAACTCCTATATCCGATCCGCACTTATGTGAGACTATACTTCGGAACATAAAGGCGGAGGGAGGTAAGATATGAACTTTTCTACTTGGAAATTAACAATATTGCTGAACTGCGCCGAGAAGTAAGACGCGATGAAAAATTCGTGAAGGATGTTCTCATTTCTGATCAGCGAAAGCCTAATAAGGCTAGAGTCGCGGAGTTGTGTGGCGTAATTGTGGCAGTCTGGACGTCTTGATTGAGGATTCCGCTGAAGGAGTAATGTTAAGTGTTGGAATTGTGACAGTGGAGATCATGTACATAAAGACTGCACGGAACCAAAAGGGATTTTCTGATACGGATGTGGTGCTAAGGAAACCTATAGACCTTCGTGTCAGAACTGTGTCAAGAAAATATACAGGCCGGGAAACGGATTGCGGGATGTTCGGTGAATCTAAGGCGGACATCCAAACATGACAAATCCGAAAATGATAGATGTATCATGAAGGATGGCAAAGATATTAACGACGACGGGAGGACAACGCAGACTCTGCGTCCTTGGATTCGACCTTAGCACAAACTATTGGCCGAGTACGAGAAAGCTCGTGCTAGTATTTTTGACTAACCTAAAAGGAAACTGCGATCTGCAAAACGAATACGAGAATATTATCCATTGATTGATAAGGAAACGGACAGTAGACTGTTGTTAACCTGAAAATTCAGAATTCATATTATTTAGCATTACCTGACAGTGGAGCCGATAAACGCGTTGTTGGTGGCCAGGTAGCAGCTTCTGTACAGGATGGTGGACATTTTCGAAAATGTTTCGGTAGTGTTCAGATTGCGGATGGACAAAGACAGAAGATTTTAGGAACTGTAACTTTGGACATTACATTACAAAGAATTTTAAGTTCTACCGATGATTCAACTGGACTTGATTTGTGGATATGACTTCTGGACAGAATTCGGACTCAGGATTGCTTTCTTACCGTAATAGTGCTGAAATAGATTCAGACAAACTACGACTAACATTTATTCAAAAACAAATACTGGACAAGACAATTGCAGCGTTTTCTGATTCAGAGGTTGAGGGTCTAGGTTGCGCTACTCTTTTGGAACACTCGATTGAAACTATGCGGAGAGCTGGACTTGGTGTCTCTTGGTGTCATCGAGGAGGCACCCAGTTCACCTTGGTCATCCCCTAGGGTGGTCGTGATCAAACCCGGAAAAGTAAGAATGTGTGTGGATAGCCGTAAATTAAATGCAGTGACAAAAAAAGACGCGTATCCGATACCCAACATTGACGGACTCATAGCGAGACTTCCTCCAGTTCATGTCATTTCGAAAATTGATTTAAAAGGTCCTTTTTGGCAGATCAGACTGAACGAAAGCTATAGAGCTAAGAATGCCGTTTGCACTGTGCAATGCACCGCAATTGTTGTGCGACTAAAGGACAGGGTCATTCCGTTTAATTTAAAACATCAGGTATTTGTTTATTTAGATGATCTTTTAATAATTTCACAGAACTTCGAGGAACACTTTACACATTTGATGGGAGTAGCTATTCGGTTACGAAAGGCAGGTTTGACCATTAATGTCCAGAAAGGTAGCTTTGCGGTAAGTAAGGTAAAATATTTGGGATATATTGGTGGCAACGGAACACTACAGATAGACGAAGAGAAGGTGGTAGCTATAATAAATTTTCCGCGACCTAAGTCAATTAGGGAACTGCGAGGTTTTTGGGGCATGACCGGGTGGTATCGACGATTTATACGGAACTATTCGACAATAACGTTTTCTCTGAAAGAACTGTTGACCAACAGAAGGAGTTTTAACTTGAAAGACTGAGCACAAGTTGCTAGAACTGTTGACCAAAAGAAGGAGTTTTAAAATTTAAAAATTTAGGGCATATATTGATGTTGACTGATGAGTCAACGGGACGTTTGGCAAGGTACTCCCTTAAATTTTAGCCATTCCATTTTACGATAAAGCATCCTCGGGGAAGGATAATGTTGTCCCGGATGCCTTATCCAGGGTCCATGAAGGTGAGGAATATGTTGAGGCTTTGGTCCTTGAAACTTTGCCGGCAATTGACCTTGACTCGAAAGCATTTGATTCCGACGAATGTACCAAATTGAGGAAGGAGTTTGTAGATTCACGACTGCCTGACTTAAGGGTGATGGACAGATATATATAGAAAAGGACATGTTTTCCGTTAGGGCGTAATGACGAATCGCACTGCTGGAAACCATATGTACCTACAGAATTCAGACAAGACGTGATTTATTCCGCACACGACATCCCAAATTCATCTCATGGAGATGTTGCAAAAACGATTGAGAAAATTCGGGGGTATTTCGAGTGGCCTCGACGGACGAGCTAAATTAAACTTCTAAGACACCTACTAATGTACTACGACCACCAATGGGACAGATGGTAGACACAGACCGACCATTTCAAAGTCTTTGTATAGACTAGAATGGACCGCTTCCTCGAACGAAATCTGGACATATAGTTATACTCTTTATATTGGACCACTACTCCAAATTTATTTTTTTGGAACCACTTCGGAAATTTGTTGCAAAGAATATTATAAAATATTTAGGCACCTATATATTTAACTGTTTTGGAGTTCCTGAGACGATGGTGTCGGATAATGGATCACAATTCAGGAGCAAGGTAGTTACAAATTTTTTGAAAGAGTATGGTGTACATCATATCTTGACAGGTGTTTGTAGTCCTAAAGCCAACGCCAGTGAACGTGTTAACCGTTCCATCATTGAGGCGTTACGGTCGTATGTGAGAAAGGACCAGCGTGAGTGGGACAATTATCTTGCAGTGTACATCAGAATACCGGTAGAACTCCATACCAATTAGTATTCGGACAGGCAATGATTACACATGGACAAGATTATAATCTTTTGTGGAAACTTTTAGAAGAAGTAGACGTGGAAATTGAAAGACAGGGCAGATTTACTTTACTACGAGATGAAATCAGAAATTTAGTTCGGGCGGCATATGAGAAAAACGTTCGAATATAGAACTTACAATCACGAGCTAAAAGTTTCGAAGTAGGGCAGAACGTAATCAGACGAAATTTTGTGCAAAGTTCTAAAGCTGAGAATTTCAATTCCAAATTGGCTCCGTTGGAGATGCAGGCTACTGGGTTGAGGAACATAAAGTAAATTTACTATGAATTGAAGAATTTGGAGAGCGGCAACACAGGTGTGTATCACTCGAAGTATATTTGGTCTTGGCTTTATTTCTCGGATTGAGAACACATGTTTCGGTGAGATACGGGTTTTTTTTCTGACTAGGATCGATCTTTGTGGTATAGTAGTTTGAACACCAAAGCCTCGTTTTGGTCGGGGGGAATTTGTAAGGATATATTGTTCATTACATTACTTTGTTTTAAGAGGAACCAAAAAACTTCACAGTTGTCATTCTAGAAAACCATTGATTTTGAAATTTTCCTTGACTTTAGGTTTCAAAAATGTTCGCAGAAAATTTCATTCTAAATATTGAATTTGGAAGTTCTAGTTCTGAGTTCGCGTGAATAAACCAACTGTGAAGCGAATTAATTTATATTGTACAGTAATTTTGTTTGTGACTGTGACGGGGAATTTAACGACGGCGCAACTTAGAATCTACTGACTAAGTTTGAAGGGAAATTCAGTTTTTTTTGGGAGGTAAGATTTATATTTTCATTGTGTGATGGAGCTTTCCTAATTGATACATTTATTCCCTTGTTCCCAAATCTGTAAAAATTTCTGGGCCTTCCAGCATAAATTTGTTAATCGTACAGTCCATCTGTGGATCCGTGAAGGAAAGAAAACAAATTGGCGCACAATGAAGTTTCAACAAAATCTGGGTGTAAATTGGCATTTGGGACAAAAAAAAAACCTATCGAGTCAGCTAATAACTAATTTCGCAACTAACAATATGGACTTTCGTTAATCGAAGGACAACTGTTACTCGATATTTCTTCTACATTCGAACATTTTTATACCTCTTCGTGGTTTTTTTGTGTTGGTTATTGTTCATATATGAACATGGTTGATGTTTCTTGTTATTCCTTTTACTGATAAATTTATTGCTCTTCCACACTGGTGTATGCTCTGTGTAATGTTATCACACACGAGCACGTTAGTGGAAATAACACAATTGAGTGTTTTTCCAGTCATTGATAAAGGTATACTTAAAAATACTTAGTTATAAGGATAAATGGCACACGTTAGTGGAAATAACATAATTGAATGTTTTTCCACTCATTAATATTGTTTACACAGGCTGAGCCGCTTATCTTCGTGTGGACTATATTTTTACCATCTGTTTATGGTCATTAGACGCATGTGTGAGAAAAACCCAATGTCATAAAAAGAAACAACGGGTAGCAGACATTCTCATTTGTGTACGCGGCGGTAAAGGTCCCAAACAATGATAAGGTGTCACACGAAGATAAGAGGACAGCCTAGACTAGTTTTAAGATTATCATGTTTAGTACTTAAGGTTTAATTTTGTAAATAAAATTCAGTATCTTACAAATATTCAAACTCTGTGGACGTGTTTCAGAGAGAAATCGCGTTTACATTTGGTCCTTCGAGAGAAAAAAAAGCAGGGGCAAAATAAAGAAATTATTGCAATAAAAAATTAAGTTACATTTTTGGTCAAAATTTAACGAAGCGTCAATCTCGGCTAAACAGGGATTATGTTGTGATAGGTAAAAAAAAGAACACAGTAAAGCATATCAGCAATGGCTAATAAAGCTAAATTATTTGAACGCCAAAAGGAGTTGGGCGATGAGCTTGTTGCAATTGGGACAAAGCTCAGTATGAGAACAATTCGCGTTACAAGGATGCTTGAGGTATCCAAGAGAATTGAACAGATTCAAGCTGAGTTTGAGGCAAATAATACTAAATTGTTGGCTCAAGGAATAACATCGGAAGATTACTTTGAACAAGAGTATTTTGAAGCCATAGAGGATGTTATATCGAAAAACTTTGAACTAATTCAACAAACAATAAGAGAAGAAGAGCTGGGTAAACAGAAGGAAGAAGTTTACCAGCAAGAACAGCCGGCAAAACAAGCATCAACAACTCACCAATCAACACTATCGATAGGCGATGAAGCAAGGAGCAAGGACATTGTCAGTGTCCAAGAAGAAGTCGAAGAATTGCGGCAAGAATTTAACGAAAAGGTAGAATGGATGCGCAGAAGGATGTCAGAACTTCCTACAATAGTATATAACGCATCCAACGAGCTGCTGGAAATAAAGACCCAGCAAATAAAAAAACGTTTTTTAGCATTGGAAGACGTTTATAAAAAATTATGCGGGTTTAAGAGCTCTAAGAATGAGCGAATCCGGAAAGAAGAAATCGAGGACGAGTATTACATGGCTCTCGCATTACTGGCAGACAGCGTTAAAAGTCCTTCAACGAAGCCGACCCAAGAGCCAATGAAAGATGCCAGCGGCATATCGAACTTAGGTAGAATAGAAATACCTGAATTTCATGGAGATATAAATGATTGGGCTCATTTCACGACATGTTTAAGAGCGTAGTGCATGACTGCGATTATCTCTCCAATGTGGAGAAAATGTATCGAAGCGAAAAGACTAGTTCAACACCTGAAGGTGACGGATGTGAACTACATTGCCGCTTTTGAGATTCTCAAACAAAGATACGAGAATCGGAGGCTGTTGTTTACGAATCAAGTAGACAAGCTTCTTGATCAACCTACGGTCAATAGCGAATCATCGTCAAGTGTAAAACAACTGCTGGATACAACAAACAGTTGTATTTATGCTCTAAAAGGAATGGATGTGACGATAACGGATGCTGAACCGTTTATTGCTCGTATCGTTATCAGAACTGGACAATGATGGTCTTCGATATTATGAACAAAATGTTAAGAAGACAAAGGAAATTCAAAGTCTAGAGGACGTTTTGAGGTTTCTGGAGCAACAAGTTCAGGCCTTGGAAGCAGTTACGAAGCGCCAAGGGAATAAGTTCCAGAAGAAATTGGGTGACAATCTTAAAGTTTCGAACACCCTTTATTCGACACAACAAACGTGTCTGTACTGCATCATGAATGGCCATTTGACAAGTACATGCAGGAAGTTTCTAGCATTACCAGCGACTGAATGCAGAAAGATCGCTTATAAAAATAAATTATGCTTTACATGCGTGAATCACAAATTTGATAAGAAGTGTTTAAATAAAACTAAATGCGGCCTTTGTGGAAAAGGACGCCATAAACTGCTACACATAGATGAGGCAAAAAAGGAGGAGCCAAAACCTGGTACATCAAAAGCGACGATGACAAAAGAACCATTCGCAACTACAACAACAGCACTGTTAGCAACCGCACAGGTAAAAGTTCGGGCAGCGAATGGAGAGTTAGTTACGCTAAGAGTACTGATTGATCAAGGATCACAAATTACGGGACTTTCAGAAGAAGCGTATCAAATATTAGCACTTCCAAAAATAAAGTGCAAAACCAACGTTCAAGGACTTGGAAATAAAATAGTGGCCACATCACAAGCGAAAGTAGAATTACATATTCAACCACGCTGCTTAAGTAACGAAGTTATAGTTACAGAGGCTATAGTTCTACCGTCAATTTCCGGACCACAACCTGATCAGTCATTTAGAATTGATCTCAGACAGTGGGACAACTACATTCTAGCTGATCCAAGGTACAATAAGTCAGACAGAATTGATATCCTGATTGGAGCGGACCTATTTGGCAATATCCTAGAAGAAGGAGTCTGTAAAAAGAATGGCTTAGTAGCTCAATCGACTAAATTAGGTTGGATTTTATCAGGCGTCTACAAAAGTAACAGCAGTAACAAGAAGTTGTCATCCGTAACCAATTTAGAAAGATTTTGGGAGCATGAGGAACTGCCAAACGCTGAAGAATGTTCTGAAGACAAAGATTGCCTAGAGATGTATGAAAGAACTACAAAGATAAACAAAGATGGCCAGTTTGTTGTAAAATTGCCAATTAAAGATGATATGAAGTTGGGCGATTCCCGAAAACAGGCTTTGGCGAGGTTTCTATCATTAGAAAAGAGACTGGATCGCAATATTACTCTAAGAAATGACTACGCCAAGTTTATGCAGGAATACTTAGATCTGGGTCACATGACAGAGGAAAAGGAAAGCTACACTGGACAATACTACCTACCACATCAGCCGGTAATACGAGAAAGCAGTCTAACCACAAAATTACGGGTAGTATTTGATGCATCAGCTAAAACATCAAACGGAAACGGTTTAAACGATATAATGTTGACGGGTCCGAAACTTCAAAAAGATATCTTTGACATCATCATAAAATGGAGATTGTGGAAATATGTAGTCACAGCTGATGTGGAGAAGATGTACCGCCAGGTCAAGGTAACAGAAGATGATCAATCATATCAGCATATATTATGGAGAAAAAACAAAAAAGAATCCATAAAAGAATACAAATTGAATACTGTTACGTATGGCACAGCATCTGCACCGTTTCTTGCTGTAAGGTCACTATTCTACATTGCCGATAGCTGTACCGAAGACGATTCATTTATTAAAAATATAATAAAAGAAGACTTTTACATGGACGATTTGATGACTGGGTCAGATACAATTCAACAATGTAAAATAATTCAGCATAAAGTTGAAGACCAGCTAAGAAAATTTGGTTTTCATCTACGGAAGTGGTTATCAAACAACAAAGAAGTAACCGCCGATATCAAAAACATTCAGAAGAATGCAGTCATTGAAATTGAGGATGACGAATCAGTGAAGACGTTGGGTCTCCAATGGGATCCAGTAAAAGATGAATTCATGTTCAACATAAATTTTATACAAAAAGATAAAATAACTAAAAGACAAGCTCTTTCGGATGTAGCCAGAATCTTTGACCCATTAGGCTGGTTGTCACCAGTTACGGTAGTAGCAAAGCTGTTTATACAAAAATTGTGGCTACAACAATCAACATGGGATGAAGTGCTGTCAGATGAGCTAAAAGAGGAGTGGGAAGAATTTACGAAAAACGTAATAAGTCTTCAGCAAATTCGAATTCCAAGATGGGTTAAATCGGAAAGTGATGTAGAAATAGAGATGCACGGGTTTGCCGATGCTACTGAAAAAGCGTATGCAGCAGTAGTGTATATAAGGCTGAATGCGTCCGTGATACTGCTGACAGCTAAAAGCAAAGTTAACCCTATTAAAAATAAGAAGACCCTTCCAAAACTGGAGCTCAGCGCAGCACATCTTTTAGCGAAGCTATTGCGTAGAACAGCAGACATCTTCAAACGCCAACACAAAATATACGCTTGGAGTGATTCAACAATTACGCTGGGGTGGATTCACAACAACAAAAATAAGGATAAGTTCATAAGGGACAGAGTGAACGAAATCAACACGCTAGTTCCAGGAGCATTATGCCAGCACGTTAGCAGCAAAGATAACCCAGCAGATATTGCATCTAGAGGAATATACGCAAACAAATTTAAAGACTATTCGTTATGGTGGAGTGGTCCTAATTGGCTTTCAAAGGCACCAGAATGTTGGCCAAAACATAAAGAAGAGCAACTTGTAACATCATGTGTCATAACTAACCTTGCGGCAAAGTTAGTTTTTTTGAATGAACTTATTGGCAAGTATTCAAAGCTAAATAAGCTGCTTAGAGTTGTGGCTTATGTTTCACGATTCACAAACATAATTAAGGGGAAACGTGAGAATCCAGAGTACTTAACCGTGGCGGAATTAGAGGCTGCGGAAAAACTGATTATTTCTCATCATCAGCAACATGAATTTAAAGATGAAATTATGAGTTTAAGCCGAAAAGGCCTGGTTGGCTCGACTAGTAAAATTGTAAGTCTATACCCATTTATAGACGGTGAAAACATTCTTCGGGTTGGTGGAAGGTTAGATAATTCAAGTCTGCATTATAACCACAAATATCCAATAATTTTACAAAGTTCACGTTTAGCATCATTGATAATAGATAATGTGCATACTTTAACGCTTCATAGAGGCAATCGACTGGTGGAGGCAAATATAAAAAGAAAGTATTGGATAGTAGGTGCAAAAGCGGCTGTCAAGAAACACATTAGAAATTGTACAAGATGCGTTCGATATGGACAAGATGCAACCAAACAACTCATGGGGAGTCTGCCCGAGGTACGTGTTACACCATCTACCCCATTTATGCATACCGGAGTAGATTATGCTGGACCAATTCAAATGAAATGTTCAAAGGGAAGAAGTCTAAAATCATTTAAAGGGTATATTGCCGTGTTTGTCTGTATGGTAACTAAGGCAATACATTTAGAAGCTGTCAGCGATCTAACGACTGAAGCATTTTTGGCAGCGTTGAAGAGATTTTTGGCACGAAGAGGCTTTTGTCGCCATATTTATTCAGATAATGGAACTAATTTCATTGGGGCGAACAAGAAGCTCGATGCAGATTTCAAGGAAGCAGTAAAGAAAAACGAATCACTTATACCAATTTTAGCAACGCAAAAAATACAATGGCATTTTATTCCCCCCGCAGCCCCTCACTTTGGAGGGATTTGGGAAGCTGGGGTAAAGTCTACAAAGTATCATCTGAAAAGAATAATTGGGGACACAAAGCTGACTTTTGAGGAAGTGTGTACACTGCTGACGCAAATAGAAGCTGTTCTGAATTCCAGACCACTGGTAGAGGTCGATACTCAAAGCAGCGAGGCTATAGAGATGTTAACACCAGGTTATTTTCTGATTGGCCGACCCCTAATCGACTGTCCGGAGCATATTGATGAATCCAGAATAAGCTCGCTTAATAGATGGAAGCTTATCCAAAAATTAAAAAAAGATTTTTGGAGTCGTTGGAAGGAAGAGTATCTGGTGACATTGTAACAAAGAACAAAGTGGAGGCAGCCTAGAGAAAACTTAAAAAAATGCTCGATTGTGTTAGTAAAGGATGAATCAACCTACCCTGCGAAGTGGCCTCTGGGGAGGGTAGTTGAGCTGCATGGAGGTAAAGATGGCATGGTAAGAGTTGTGACTATAAAACTTCAAAACAGCATACTTAAGCGGCCAATACACAAAGTATGCGCATTGCCAGTGTTAGATATCCAGGGAAATGAGGAAATTGAGTTACCAGTTACTAGTTTATGTACATCGGTTAAGCAACCAAAAGAACGTAATGTTTTTCGAGTGTTTGGATTCCTGTTATTGCTTTTTATAATGATGAAGCAAGTAAAGACTGCACCATTAGAATTCAACAAGCCATTTGCAATTGAGGAGATCTCTTCCAATACAGCATTATATCTAGACAACATTGGCCAACTAAATATGATCAACTCGAAATGGAGTTTAGTGGTATATTTCGATCTATCGATGTACCATAACGAGATAGAACGTATACAGAAGTTGATGGAAAGAATTAAAGAAGAATGCCCAAGTCTTGGGTATTACAAAGAAGCCTGTGAAATGGTCATTTCAACGATGGGAAGAAGAAACGACATCCTGAATGAAAATAACGATCTCCTATTAAATAAATCTCGAAAGAAGAGAGCTCCCTTCGAATTTGTGGGATCATTATATCACATGCTTTTTGTGATGATGGATGCCGATGATCGAGATAAGATGGAGGAGAGTATGAGAAATGTGTTCGAAAACCAACAGAATGTGAACCAGTTAATCGAAAAACTGACGTCTATAGTGGATTCAACTATAAATGTACTGAAGAAGACTACTGACGATGTTAACGCAAACTTCAATAAAATGTATGGCAAACTTAAGCTGTTTTACGAAGAAGTTCAAGGTACCAAGAACACCGAGCGCTTGATTATATTGTTCCAAGTTATGTCTACACAACTGAACCTGATGATCGATGAATGCAGTAGGATTCAATCTTCAATTGTAAGCTTACTAATAGATGTTAATCACGGGCATGTGAATCCTGAGTTATTGAAGCCATCTCAACTCCAAAAACAACTTGAAGAAATCAAGAAGTTGTTGCCCAGCAATCTAGTGCTTCCGGGGGAGGCATCCGGGACGGAGCTAAAGGAGGTATACAATTCGATAAATTCAAAAGGGATCATAATGGAATCACGGCTAGTAATTCAGTTGGAGATACCGTTATTACATAAGCACAGTTCCGAAGTTTACGAAATCATCAAGCTGCCAGTAGGAAGTAATACCACACCATGATACCAAGAATTGAAAATGGCTTTATCATATACAACTTTGCGTCTAACATGTATTTCTTGATGTCACTGGCACAATTTAATGCATGTAAGAAGAGTTTGCAAGGACAATTCAATTGTATGGGGAATGTGCCATGGAGGCCAGCAACTGAACGCTCTTGTGAAGTGTCTGCCTTAAAACAATCAAGGCATGCGGATTGCGCTTTTGAAGAAATTCCGACTACAAGCTTTTGGAAGCAACTATCTGCTGAAAATCATTGGATCTTTACGGTTTTTAACAACTTTGTTATCACAATTGATTGCGGTCAGGGTAATCGTAGTTGGATAACTCTGCCCGTTAAAGGAATCCTGACTTTATCACCAGGGTGTACTGCTACATATGAAGGGGTGACATTAACAACATCGCAACGAGTTACATCGAGGATACAAACATCCATTAAGGCATCATCCTGGGGTTCAGAATTGCAGCAGATAGAATCAAGACTGGTGAAACCGTTGGACGTGACAATGATCAACAATAAGAAGGAGATAACCCATTTGAAGAAGTCGGTCGAACAAATGAAGGCGGCTCACATCGATCTGAAAAGGTTTCAATTCCATACATGCATCTCTAGGTTTAATAATTGAGCGTTTTTCCAGTCATTGATAAAGGTATACTTAAAAATACTTAGTTATAAGGATAAATGGCACACGTTAGTGGAAATAACATAATTGAATGTTTTTCCACTCATTAATATTGTTTACACAGGCTGAGCCGCTTATCTTCGTGTGGACTATATTTTTACGATCTGTTTATGGTCATTAGACGCATGTGTGAGAAAAACCCAATGTCATAAAAAGAAACAACGGGTAGCAGCCATTCTCATTTGTGTACGCGGCGGTAAAGGTCCCAAACAATGATAAGGTGTCACACGAAGATAAGAGGACAGCCTAGACTAGTTTTAAGATTATCATGTTTAGTACTTAAGGTTTAATTTTGTAAATAAAATTCAGTATCTTACAAATATTCAAACTCTGTGGACGTGTTTCAGAGAGAAATCGCGTTTACAGTTATAGGTATTTTCGTTTAGTCAAAATGCATTATTGATAATTCTTAATTTTAATTAAGTAGCTCTAATCGGTTTTGAAAGCACATAATACGTTTAAATATTACCTGCATTCGTATCGATAAGTAAATGGAGGGAAATTTTAAATTTTACATTACGAGAACAAGCAAACAGTTTTAAGCCCTTCCACTTCAGGCCTGTCATCATCGCGGGATATAAAATTGTAAGTTTTAATCTTCGTATATTTCATGTAACCTATTTCATACTCGGTTTATTACATAAAGATAAATTCATCAAAAACTAGTTGTATGTAATTAACCAAAATATAGTTTAGTTCCTCGTTGCTCAACGTTATAGTAAAATACAAAATTTTGAGAAAAGTTTTACCGTAGTTTATCCCCCCCCCCCCTAATTCCACTAACTAAACACGTCACTTTTAAATTAATCTTTGGCTTGGATGTATGTAAGAAAACACTTTCACAAAAATATTTTGTAAAATAACTTTCACCGGATGTGAGCTAATCTTCGAAACCGAATTGACTACATATTATTATTATCGTTATTATTAGTAGAATAAGATTTGCTTCTGAATAATTGACTAATTGCCCTTGTTTTAAAGAATTATTGAAATTTCTTTATACTTTTTTTGTTTGGTTTTGGAATTAATGTTCGTTGGTAAAGGATATATGAAATAAACTAGCTGTGTTAAATCTGTTACGCTAATTACAAATGTTAAAATATTTTAGATGTAATAAATCAGATTGAATATAAAATGAATTGTCAAGTATCTCATTTCACGAAAAGTTAAGTTAAGGGTTAATCATAGGTGGGCCATCGTACTAAGTCGTTATCGGATGGCAGGATGGGCGTGTAAAGACGTAGTAGGGAAGTTTACATCTATTCCTTACTCTCTAACCTCACTCCATTGTCCTTTTATTTCTGTATTTTGGATTTAATTCTGAATCACGGGTAGTGTATTAATCAGCTACCTAATTTAATTTTCTGGTAGAGGTTTGGCCTATTTTTGAGGAGAAAGAACACCCCCATTTCCGATTGAGCACTGCTGGTATTATAGGTAGCGCCTCTCCAATATGATATAGGACCGTTTGAACCGTTACAAAGGGTAATACAATTCTGCACAATATGAGAAAGGAAGAAAAGGATCAAATATACGGATAATTTAAAATGTTAAGATTGATTATAGGTAGCCCATTGTATGGATATAGATATTGCAACGACAGAAATACTTCAAGACGCTTCTTTGGAGATCCAAAAACAACTTTTAAATCACTGGTCCTGATCAACATTTTATTAGACGCTTCAAAGTCATATTAGCTGTTAGCTGTACTAGGAAAAAACCGATAAAGAAATTTCAGTCGGGTGA
This sequence comes from Phaonia tiefii, assembly GCA_963931995.1. Lineage (NCBI taxonomy): Eukaryota > Metazoa > Arthropoda > Insecta > Diptera > Muscidae > Phaonia > Phaonia tiefii. The sequence continues at coordinate 240,389,043 of OZ008367.1, forward strand.
ACCGACTTAAACATACCCTCACCCGAAGTCATCCATTGCGACCTAGTTTTATTGAATATTGGTAAATGTGTCAATATTCAATAGCAGAGTGGCAGTTCGCTAAATATTATTCAATCTCCAACTTAATTACGATCCTAAGTAATTTTGGGGAGTTATCGTGACTACCAGACAATTGTCCGCCCAATACTTATATGGGGCGTACAAAAATGGGCATGGCGAAGTTGTTCATCTGTTTTACACAATATTACACAAAATATTGATCAGTACCAAAGTTTGTAAAGATCGGTTGAGGTATACGGGAGATATCGATTCAGCCAGCCGGAAAGTCGCCCATCTATTGTATGGGAGGTAAGAAAATGGGTGTGGACAGTAGTTAATCTTTAATGTTTAGGAAAACATTGCCGCGTTCCAAATTTCATTAAGATCGCTTGTAGTCTACGAGAGTTTTCGTGTCGATCAACTGGTCATCCGTCCAACTTTTTTTGTGAATTTTTTTTAAATCAGACACCATGAAAACATTAAAAGAAGGAAAATATTGTTTTCTAAAAAAAAGTGAGTTAACACCTTCTTCCACCAAGGGCTTCATTTCAAAAATCAACTTTTTTGGTGGCTTCATATAATTAGTTTGTTAAATATGCCGTTAACTAGAAGTGCAGAGGATTTAACGAGATTTAACGTCAGTTTTACTGTCGACGTAGGTTCTCCGAGACGCTTACGCCCTAGGAATAACGCTGCAAGACCACCTCAAGCTTCAATTGGCGAATCAAATACATAGACCATAATGACCATATTTCTGTAGACGACTTTATTTACAGGGTCAACATGCTAACGATGAATAACCTAAAGGGTTACTTCGACCTACTTGTTCGACATGCGCATTGTTTGTTTGATGGAAAAGCTTTAGATTTTTATTGGAGATTCGACAGGCAAAGCGACGAAAAACATTTTGTTTCACTGACAAATGCTTTAAAGAAGCAATAAAAGGCGGATCCGAAGTCGAAAACAAAGACCGAATAAGACAATAGATGAATATTTGGACGTTATTTCGATTAAGACAGATGCATTGAAAACTCCTATATCCGATCTGCACTTATGTGAGACTATACTTCGGAACTTAAAGGCGGAGGTAAGACATGAACTTTTCTACTTGAAAATTAACAATATTGCTGAACTGCGCCAAGAAGTAAGACGCTATGAAAAATTCGTGAAGGATGTTCTCATTTCTGATCAGCGAAAGCCTAATAAGGCTACAGTCGCGGAGTTGATGGGTAATTGTGGCAGTCTGGACGTCTTGTTAGAGGATTCCGCTGAAGGAGTAATGTTAAGTGTTGGAATTGTGACAGTGGAGATCATGTACATAAGGACTGCACGGAACCAAAAGGGATTTTCTGATACGGATGTGGTGCTAAGGAAACCTATAGACCTTCGTGTCAGAACTGTATCAAGAAAATATACAGGCCGGGAAACGGATTGCGGGATGTTCGGTGAATCTAAGGCGGACATCCAAACATGACAAATCCGAAAATTATAGATGTATCATGAACGATGGCAGAGATATTAACGACGACGGGAGGACAACGCAGACTCTGCATCCTTGGATTCGACCTTAGCACAAACTATTGGCCGAGTACGAGAAAGCTCGTGTCAGGATTTTTAACTAACCTAAAAGGAAACTGCGATCTGCAAAACGAATACGAGACTTGGTGTCTCTTGGTGTCATCGAGGAGGCACCCAGTTCACCTTGGTCATCCCCTAGGGTGGTTGTGATCAAACCCGGAAAAGTTAGAATGTGTGTGGATAGCCGTAAATTAAATGCAGTGACAAAAAAAGACGCGCATCCGACACCCAACATTGACGGACTCATAGCGAGACTTCCTCCAGTTCATATCATTTCGAAAATTGATTTAAAGGATGCTTTTTGGCAGATCAGACTGAACGAAAGCTATAGAGCTAAGACTGCTTTCACGGTCCCTAATCGGCCGTTGTATCAGTTTACAAGAATGCTGTTTGGACTGTGCAATGCACCACAGTTGTTGTGCGACTGATGGACAGGGTCATTCCGTATAATTTAAAACATCAGGTCTTTGTTTATTTAGATGATCTTTTAATAATTTCACAGAACTTCGAGGAACCCTTTACACATTTGATGGAAGTAGCTATTTGGTTACGAAAGGCAGGTTTGACCATTAATGTCCAGAAAGGTAGCTTTGCGGTAAGTAAGGTAAAATATTTGGGATATATTGGTGGCAACGGAACACTACAGATAGACGAAGAGAAGGTCGTAGCTATAATAAATTTTCCGCGACCTAAGTCAATTAAGGAACTGCGAGGTTTTGGGGCATGACCGGGTGGTATCGACGATTTATACGGAACTATTCGACGATAACGTTTTCTCTGACAGAACTGTTGACCAACAGAAGGAGTTTTAACTGGAAAGACTGAGCACAAACTGCTAAAACTGTTGACCAAAAGAAGGAGTTTTAAAATTTAAAAATTTAGGGCATATATTGATGTTGAATGATGAGTCAACGGGACGTTTTGCAAGGTGCTCCCTTAAATTGTAGCCATTCTATTTTACGATAAAGTATCCTCGGGGAAGGATAACGTTGTCTCGGATGCCTTATCCAGGGTCCATGAAGGTGAGGAATATGTTGAGGCTTTGGTCCTTGAAACTTTGCCGGCAATTGACCTTGACTCGAAAGCATTTGATTCCGACGAATGTACCAAATTGAGGACGGAGTTTGCAGATTCACGACTGCCGGACTTAAGGGTGATGGACAGATACATATAGAAAAGGACATGTTTTCCGTTAGGGCGTAATGACGAATCGCACTGCTGGATTTATTCCGCACACAACATCCCAAATTCATCTCATGGAGATGTAGCAAAGGCGATTGAGAAAATTCGGGGGTATTTCGAGTGGCCTCGACGGACGAGCTAAATTAAACTTCTAAGACACCTACTAATGTACTACGACCACCAATGGGACAGATGGTAGACACAGACCGACCATTTCAACGTCTTTGTATAGACTAGAATGGACCTCCTCGAACGAAATCTGGACATATAGTTATACTCATTATATTGGACCACTACTCCAAATGTATTTTTTTGGAACCACTTCGGAAATTTGTTGCAAAGAATATTATAAAATATTTAGGCATCTATATATTTAACTGTTTTGGAGTTCATGAGACGATGGTGTCGGATAATGGATCACAATTCAGGAGCATGATATTTACAAATTTTTTGAAAGAGTATGGTGTACATCATATCTTGACAGGTGTTTGTAGTCCCAAAGCCAACGCCAGTGAACGTGTTAACCGTTCCATCGTCGTATGTGAAAAAGGACCAGCGTGAGTGGGACAATTATCTTGCAGTGTACATCAGAATTCCGGTAGAACTCCATACCAATTAGTATTCGGACAGGCAATGATTACACATGGACAAGATTATAATCTTTTGTGGAGCCTGAAACTTTTAGAAGAAGTAGACGTGGAAATTGAAAGACAGGACAGATTTACTTTACTACGAGATGAAATCAGAAATTTAGTTCGGGCGGCATATGAGAAAAACGGTCGAATATACAACTTACAATCACGAGCTAAAAGTTTCGAAGTAGGGCAGACCGTAATCGACGAAATTTTGTGCAAAGTTCTAAAGCTGAGAATTTCAATTCCAAATTGGCTCCGTTGGAGATACAGGCTACTGTGTTGAGGAACATAGACTAAATTAACTACGAATTGAAGTATTTGGAGAGCGGCAACACAGGTGTGTATGACTCGAAGAATATTTGGTCTTGGTTTTATTTCTCGGATTGAGAACACATGTTTCGGTGAGATACAGGTTTTTTTTGATAAGGGTCGATCTTTGTGGTATACTAGTTTGAACACCAAAGCCTCGTTTTGGTCGGGGGGAATTTGTAAGGATATATTGTTCATTACATTACTTTGTTTTAAGACGAACCAAAAAACTTCACAGTTTCCATTTAAGAAAACCATTGATTTTGAAATTTTCCTTGACTTTAGGTTTCAAAAATGTTCACAGAAAATTTCATTCTAACTATTGAATTTGGAAGTTCTAGTTCTGAGTTCACGTGAATAAACCAACTGTGAAGCGAATTACGGGGAATTAAATGACGGCGCAAATTAGAATCTACTGATTAAGTTTGAAGGGAAATTCAGTTTTTTTTGGGAGGTAAGATTTATATTTTCATTGTGTGATGGAGCTTTCCTAATTGATACATTTGGAACATTGCAGAATTAAGGAGAATTCTTCGCAATTTTCCTAAGCAGCTTGTTCCCAAATCTGTAAATAGTTTTGGGTCTTGCCGCATAAATTTGTTAATCGTACAGTCCATCTGTGGATCCCTGAAGGAAAGAAAATAAATTGGCACACAATGAAGTTTCAAAAAAATCTGGGTGTGAATTGGCATTTGGGACTAAAAAAATCTATCGAGTCAGCTAATAACTAATTTCGCAACTAACAATATGGAATTTCGTTAATCGAAGGACAATATTTCGATATTTCTTCTACATTCGAAAATTTTTATACCTCTTCGTGGTTTTTTTGTGTTGGTTATAGATTTATTTTTTTTGTTTACTCAAAATGCATTATTGATAATCCTTAATTTTAATTAAGTAGCTCTAATCGGTTTTGAAAGCACATAATACGTTTAAATAATACCTGCATTCGTATCGATAAGTAAATGGAGGGAAACTTTCATTTTACATTACGACAACAAGCAAACAGTTTTAAGCCCTTCGACTTCAGGCCTGTCATCATCGCGGGATATAAAATTGTAAGTTTTAATCTTCGTATATTTCATGTAACCTATTTCATACTCGGTTTATTACATAAAGATAAATTCATCAAAAACTAGTTGTATGTAATTAACCAAAATATAGTTTAGTTCCTCGTTGCTCAACGTTATAGTAAAATACTAAATTTTGAGAAAAGTTTTACCGTAGTTTATTCCCCCCCCCCCCCTTAATTCCACTAACTAAGCATGTCACTTTTAAATTAATCTTTGGCATGGATTTATGTAAGAACACACTTTCACAAAAATATTTTGTAAAAGAACTTTCACCGGATGTGAGCTAATCTTCGAAACCGAATAGACTACATATTATTAATATCGTTATTGTTAGTAGAATTAGATTTGCTTCTGAATAACTGACTAATTTCCCTTGTTTTAAAGAATTATTGAAATTTCTTTATACTTTTTTTTGTTTGGTTTTAGAATTAATGTTCGTTGATAAAGGATATATGAAATAAACTAGTTGTGACGTTGTGTGTCAATATTCAAATGTGTCAATATTGTAAATGTAAATGCGCTAAATATTATTCAATCTCCAACTTAATTACGATCCTAAGTAATTTTGGGGAGTTATCGTGACTACCAGACAATTGTCCGCCCAATATTTATATGGGGCGTACAAAAATGGGCATGGCGAAGTTGTTCATCTGTTTTACACAATAGTACACAAAATATTGATCAGTACCAAAGTTTGTAAAGATCAGTTGAGGTATACGGGATATATCGATTCAGCCAGCCGGAAAGCCGCCCAACTATTGTATGGTAGGTAAGAAAATGGGTGTGGACAGTAGTTAATCTTTAATGTTTAGGAAAACATTGCCGCGTTCCAAATTTCATTAAGATCGCTTGTAGTCTACGAGAGTTTTCGTGTCGATCACCTGGTCATCCGTCCACCTTTTTTGTGAATTTGACTAAATTTTGTCTAGTACCAAACTTCGTAGAGATTGGTTCGGATTTGCGGGAGTTATCTTGCCGAACAAGCAGCCGACCGCACAAGCTAACTGGTTTTACAAAGCTACTTGACAACTTTGAATTTAATTTGTGAACGCTCTATTTCACTGATCATCTAACTGTTACTTTCCTTTTTTTCAGTAAACTCAACATTTTCATCATGGTAAAGTACGCGAACGAACAACGTATGCAAATTATAAAAATTCTCGCCCTAGTAGACAAGCAATAACAAGTTTAGTGCAAATATTTGAGTCTACATATTAATTGTGTAATGCTGCCGTGCCAGTGAGACAACGGATGGTCGAAGTGACAAAAATATCGCTGCCGTTCAGGCGTCCGTAGCAAACGATCCAAATCAGCCGATTCCGCGGCGTTCTGAAGAACTCCGATTGGGCTCTGGAGAAGATGCGCCAAGATGATGAATTTCATCGCAAAATCTTCTTCAGTGACGAAACTGATTTTTGGCTCAATGGATTCGTCAAAGGATTCGTCAAACGCGAAATAGTGGCTGCTTCGACCGAAATGTGTGACCGAGTCATCGAAAATTGGGTCCATGGAATCGACCGCTGCCGATGTGCCCGCGGTAGCCATATGAACGAAGTGGAGTTCTATTCATAAATGTTTTGATTGTATTTGAAGTCGATCAGAAAGTTTTGGAAATATCTCAAATGGTTTGCGTTTTATTTAAAAAAAAATTGCCAAGTTCTTATTGGAAAACCCATATTGGTAGGGCGTGACAAAATGACCCGTGTCTTAATCGGTGACTCACGTTTGCCCATTTCTAATCTCAAACTAACCATGGACTAATAATAGTCACTGCCAAAATTACGCTGTGATCGATAAAGATTTACGGCAGTTATCGTGTTGACCAGCCAGCTAGACAGACGAACATGGCTCAATCGTCTTAAAAGGTCCCAAAACGAATTTCGTCCAAAGATACTGAGGGACTAATATGGCTCCTTCTATGCGTTACTTTTTTTTCTCGTATTAAATGATATATACCCCACTCCTATGGGTGAGTGTATAATGATTAATGCTGAAAAACTTGGGGAATATGCTAACGATACGTAGAATATTGTATATCTATCTATATAAATAAAATACAATGTTTGTCCTCTATAGACTCTAAAACTATCCAACCGATTTGGCCCAAACTGGTTTCATTTAAAAGGTTATAGTCCAAGTTAGGTTTTCGGCCATATATCTTTTTGATATTTCAAGTGGGCGTGGCCCTCCCACATAAATTTAATAACATCATAAATCTTTACCGATTTGGCCCGAACCGGTTTCATTTGAAAGGTTATAGTCCAAATTAGGTTTTCGGCTATATACCTTTTTGATATTTCAAGTGGGCGTGGCCCCTCCCACATAAATTGAATAACATCATATATCTTGACCGATTTGGCCCACAGCGGTTTCATGTGAAAGCTTATAGTCCAAATTAGGTTTCCGGCTATATATCTGTTTGATATTTCAAGTGGGCGTGGCCACTCCCACATAAATTGAATAACATCATATATCTTGATTATTGTGATAGCAAGAGTTTTGAAACATTGCAGTATCCCATATGTTACAGATTTGAATAATCAGGAAAAAATGGGGGGGATCGGACCAGTGGGAGTGGCGGCTCCCATACAAAGTAAATATTTAATATGATATATCTACAGTTCTATATTAGCCAGAGTCTTAGAAAATTGTGCACGTTGATTATTTGTTAATGTGAATAGTCATGGGAAAAATGAGCGTGACCGGACCATCAATTAGAAATATTAATAGCCGAACTGAAATTGGGCGGAATGGGATAAATGGGCGTGGTACCAAAAGCAAAAATAAATAAGCATTCAAATAAATTTTCACATTCAAGACTTTTTGCGAGGTTATTTAATAATGTTGTTCAAAAATTGTTTTAGCGTTCCTCCTAGAATAAATAAAAAACGTAAAGAAGTAAACAATAAATTTTATGATATGGTTTTAAGTAGCAATTCATGTTTAACAGGTACACGTAACATAAAAAAGATATTTTATTGCTATGGTAATCACATGCGATTTAATTTCCATCATTACAGAATTTAATAAGTGAATTAGTTCAGGTATATACAAGTCATCATAGAATTAACAAGTGAAATGGATCAGGTATATTTCATTCAACTGATTTCCTTCTTAAAATTTTATTGGTATTTCACCCCTTAAGCGTGAAAAACGCGGTTTCAATAACACAGGTATTCATTGAACATTTTTCAATAATTTTTTTGCTGCATCAAGCAAATTTTTTAAAAAATTAATATAACGGTATTGACGCAAACAGTTGTTTGGATGTGGTCGCTGAGTGATAGATGGCGCTTTACTCTTCGTAATGGGCAACACTGGTTTGTAGATAACAAATCGAGGTGACAGACAACCTGTCATGAGTAGACAGATAACGAAGAAAAAGGAGTTAGATAAGTTGGAGGAGCAGCGCGGTCACTAAGAAAGAAAAGGAGAAACAGCGAACTCATCGTCATGCCACGCTATAAACGTATTGCTAATACGACAAATATATAATTCTGTTTTTTAACATTTGTTTGCCATTAAAAAATAATAGTGATAGTGAAAAGTTATAAAGTGTGTAATTGTTAAAATAGTGAAAATAGCGAAAATAGTGAAAAAAGTAATATAGTTAAAAATAAGAAAATGAAGAACGTGTAAGTATTTATATTTTTTTCAATTGCATTTTATGTTAATTGCGCACACCTACCGAAAAAACTCAAAATATTGTTTTCCGCTAGCATTAAGATAAAGAAGTTAATAAATAAACAAAATTTTTGCAATCACACTTATTTCATTTTATTAGCATAGTAGTACACGCAGAGTATCCGCTATCGCCAATATTTAAGCAAAAAAAGCAAATTTTGGGTGGAATCGTGAATGTTTGAAATTAGTTTAATCAAAAAAATATTTTGGGCAAACCGAAGTTTGCGCCGGGTCAGCTAGTACTTTATATATATGGAAACCAGTAACACCTACAGTCTACAGTCTACAAAGTTCTAAGTCATGGCAAAGAAATTGCCAAGAAAACAGTATACTTCCATTGGGCGAACTTACTGAAAAAGTGCAGAAATCCAGGAACAGAGATGTGAAACAATACAGATTATTTAATACTTGCAAGTGCTTAAAGATGTCTAAAACTTCAGATTTAAAGCACCATTAATTGCCATTATCGAATTCGGCAATATACTCAATTAGGACGAACTGGTTACCAACAATATGTCACGATGTCGACAACGACGATCCAGAATCGAAATATATTGAATATTTTCTATCTGTTGATACTTCAGATTATTTTGCGGAAAATAAAAATAAAAAGTGTCCCATAACATCCCATGAAGGGATTGGGGAGAGCTTCTCTCAATCAGTGAGATATGCACTTTCTAGTTTTTACACTCACTGATTGGGACCTACAGTTTTATACCGGCTCCGAACGGTATTACTCGATAATGTCGCCATCACTAATCGATGTGACCGTCGTCGAAAGAAATGTAAGGTGGACATCCAATACTTAAGTTAATATGTATGTTTAGAGCATTGAGACAATTACATGTATATTAAACAAAATAAAGACCGTTTATATAAAATAAACTCAATACGTCGTTTTAAATGGCAGAAATACTTTGTTACCCGAACCTGTACTTGATATCCCGAAGCATGATTTTATGAAATGATTATAACGCGTGAAAACTCAGAATGAATTCATATAGGTTTGGGACACTTGAAACAACTCCCCAGAATGTGCCACTGCAGCTGGAAGTTGAAGGGTTTCAACAAAATTAGCAAGCTTGAAGTACTTGATGATCCCATCATAAAATAATGACACCAGGTAGAAACACATAGTGTTTGCCAATGCCATAGTGTAGTTGTCCTCCTGAACGATGCAATCGGCTGGATACAGAAATAGAAAAATTGAGTCAAAGTGTTAGGTTTGCGAGTGATACTTACACTTGCTGTAATACCGTACACAGACATATATATATAATACCGTTGGAAGGGTAATCTCGTTTTTTTAAAAACTGTGTCAGAAATATCAACATTTCAAAAATTTCTTTAACACTTTTGGAAAAATACAAAAAACCGAATGTATTTATTTCCAAACGGTTTGAGATAACTTAACATTTTTTATAGTGTGTTATTTACTGAAGTGTTCCCAATTTAGTGGTAGTTTCAGAAATATTCGTTCTCCTCAAATGTCGGAGTTATTAACGAAAAATTTAAACGAGCTAATGAAAAAATTGCCAGTCTTAAATTTTGAAAGAGAGTATCTTCATAAATAAATAAAATCTGCAGCAGCACCAAAGTGGTCAACTTTGGCACCCTGTGACACAAACTGTGTTGACACAGGTTAAATGAAAGCCTGACTCCTCTACAAATTCCTGGTACATTAGGAAATAATCATAACAATATATTAAAAGTTGTAATATTATTAACGTGTTTATCCCAAGCGGCCCACTGTGCGATGGTCACAGTGAAGTTGTTGTGTCTTGAGGGGGGAAACGGTTAAGTTATGTTCATGATATTCTTCATTGATAATACGACAAGTATGATGATGTAGATTAAAAGTGTTGATAATGCAGTGTATAATTACATGCACGAATATTGACCCAGAGTGCGATTGTCCAGGATTAATTGTTCTATTGTCCTAAGGCTTGTAATTGTTGTTGTAGAATTTCGTTTTAGTGTTGTTGTAAAGCTGTCTGGAATAATATTGATGTTGTCTCAATATGTCTTTGTTCCGTTATAGTATACTACAATATTATTGGTTTCAATGCTAGAGTTGCTGAAGAATGTACACCACTGCCCTGAAACACTTGTGGATTTTTTCTGCAAGTGGATGTGATTACTAATTGCGGAATATTTATGAATATGATGTGATCGTTCCCCATTTGGAAATTTTTTGTTATTTTCCCCAAATTGATTAAGTTCCAGTTTGCTTTAAACTTTATAAGGTACACTTATAAGGGGCTGGACGATCGAATAAGTGGCGTTGCTGGAATATTTTTAGAATTCTCCAAGGTTGATCATACAATTTTATTGCAAAAACCTTACTTAAAAGCTATTTCTCGAACAGAAAAGAGTATGTTCACATTGGAAAGTCAAAGAGCTATATAGATAATGTTGAATACGGTGTGCGTAGGGAAGTGGACCGCTAGGTCCCTTGTTAACTTCAATATTTTTAAATTATATCAAAAATCTTGATCTAACTGGTAAATTATATTTATTTGCAGATGATGTCTGTCTTTTTATCCATACATGACTATGGGCGAGTTTCACACTCGTCATTTAAAAGCTCAATTTAAAAGCTTATAGAAAATGTTCATATTAAATGACAAACATCTGGCATTTAAAGTCGATTTAAATGGAGAACTTTCATTTCGATTTAAATCTTTAATACTTGAATTTGCCAGACTTTATAGGTTAGTGTTTTACCCCGACAAGACAAAAATTGTTCGTTTTCGACTGAATTCCACAAGTTTCAATAACGGCTTTAATGTATATGTTGATCGCAAACCTATATATGAAACACATATGTAGTGTGGAGAATCTTAATATTACGTTGCGGAGTAGCTTAACTTGGGATTTCCATATGCAGAATTCCTCGATTGGTATGTAGTGTAAAGCAAAACATAAACTAAATTCTAAGACTAACAGTGCTATTCTCGACCGAGTGACAACCGTATTTATAGCGTGACAGTACATACCTTAGTGACAGGAAAGTCAATTTGGTATTCTGGGTGTCAAATGAAACCTTTTTTAGTTGAAAATTTTAGTTGTAACGTTCTCAACATAGACGAATACATACATAGATACATTTATGCTCTCAATAAATTAAACGTCATAGGTACGGTGGAAAGTAAACATTGGATGGTGGATAACATGGGTTCAATAATACCAGATAGAGACAATAGTAAACAACGTCCAACAAAAGAACAACAACCGCATTTCGCGTTTTTGTGGCAAACTAGTTGTGTTAAATACAATACAAATGTATACCAACGATAAAAGTCAACAAAAAAGTGCAAAATAGATTTAAATTTTACAGTTCTACACCAAAAGGACATGAAAAAGTTAAGAGAACATATTTTGTAACTCCCCCTGGTGTAAGTTAATTTTAAATTTAATTTCTCTCATTTCCACAAACCATAGATTAATACTTATAGTAGATCTACTAGTTCGCCCACCAAATTTATGACATTTGGCCTGGTGTGATATTTACGGTTGATGTTGAAAAGAATTGCTTTACTAATGCCAGATAGAGGCAATGGTTCAAAACAACGAACAAAATAACAACAACGGCATTTCGTTTTGTGTGTTAAAATTATTGTGTTAAATACAACACAAATGTATGCTAACAATAACAGTCAATAAAAAAGTTTAAAACACATTTAAATTTCAGTTTTTCACCTAAATGGCATGAAAAATTAAAGCAAGAAGTTATTGTAATTCCACCTGGTGTATATCACTTTTCGTCAAACATCTCTCTATCACACCGACCGCATCACGAAGACTGTGAAAGGAAACGTCAGATGAGCCAAATATTCTCTCTAGTCTGAGATTACTCTATGCCACAAACCTACGACGAAGAGTGTGAAATGAAACGTCAGATGAGAGAATAAATGTACATATGTATTCGTCTATGGTGCTCAATAGCACATGACAATAAAAATGTTTTGTAAATAAACAGCACACAATTAGAAAAATGGTTATATCTCACAAACGGAGTGTCCAAACGAAAAAATTATCAATTTATGCTGGTTTCCAAGGGTTTTAGAAAACTTGGCTCGATTCATATCGTAAGAAAATTAAACGATTTTGGGGAAAAAATCGGAAAACCACGGAAAAGTGGTTAATTCGTTGTTTGGACTCTCCGTTTAAAAAATATACATATGTACGTAGCAATTTTTCTAAGTGGTATTAAGAAGGGATGGGTTTCCATGCAATTCAGGTTTTTTCTCAAAAGTCTAAAAGTAATATACACTACTTATCTTGGCGAATCACATAATTTGCAGACAAATTACATTTTCTTGTTACTGCATATTGTTGAATTTATTATGACAAAGGCATTTTTCTCTTGAAATGCATAATTTTTTATATTTCCATATGTAACACAATTGCCGGTCTTAGGTATAGGAAGGACCCTTGGGTACCACTTGGTAGCAAACAATTGCGAGGACCAAGTGCTGGTTTCATGTACTTGTTTGTAGCAGGACTCAAAATAAGCCAAAAAAAAAATTATTTAAAAATTTTAAATAACTCGATTAGTTAGCAAGGCGAAAAAGTCGATAAGTTGAGTAAACAATTTTCATGTTATTAGTTTGCTTTTCATACAGCAATAAGGACTAATCGAAAAATTAAAAACATCGACATTTAAACTTGATAATAAATCCTTGCTATTTTTGTTTGTATTTCACTACAACTTTAAACAGCTGACGTTTCATTTCACACTCTTCGTCGTAGGTTTGTGAAAATGAGAGAAATTAAATTTAAAACTAACTTATACCAGGTGGAGTAACAAAATATGTTCTCTTAACTTTTTCATGTCGTTTTGGTGTAGAACTGAAAAATTTAAATCTATTTTGCTCTGTTTTGTTGACTTTTATCGTTGGTATACATTTGTATTGTATTTAACACAACTAGTTTGCCACAAAAACGAGAAATGCGGTTGTTGTTCTTTTGTTGGACGTTGTTTACTATTGTCTCTATCTGGTATTACTGAACCCATGTTTTCCACGATCCAGTGTGTACTTTCCACCGTACCTATGACGTTTAATTTATTGAGAGAATAAATGTATCTATGTATGTATTCGCCTATGCTACACACAATAAAAATTAAGCCTCAGCACGTCTATCAAAATGTCAAACAAAATACAAAAAAAGGACATACAAACAGGAGTTCTAAGAAAGGAACCCCAATTCAAGTTAATAAAAATATAAAATGCATAGAGCCAAGTTTCGCAAACATCTTTGCAAATTGAGTGTGGTAAGACAATAGAGAATAAAATGCAAAATTGTTTTGTCCCTGTTACGCATACTTTTGTTGGTACACACATTTCTCTAAAAAGTATACATGTTATGGGAATTTGCCTAAGCTCCCAGCTTCCACAAGATTTTGAACACCAAATATAAAACACGTTATTCGATTGATGACTTTATATTTGCGTATTAAAATTCCTAAATAAATACCAAAATTAGTTACAATTATGTTTACTGAACAATTACAATCAATACTGACTTTTTTGGTATGAAACCTAAGCGCTATAATTATTTTGTTAATGTTTATGTTGTATGGTTTAAATATTTATATGTTTAGTTATGATTAAAGATGTAAAGCAGTGTGCCACGAATTACAATTAGTGAACAAATAATAACATACAATCGATAGATCTTCAAAATACAAATCTGTGAATGCATAGAAGACAGTGGCAGTGACACTCCCTCACAGTATGGTAAGAAGCTCCTTCGCAGCCCTACTCCTTTAGCTCAACATCAAGCACAGCTAACTTAGCCACAGGCCTATCCAGTACACCGCAGCTTGTCCTAATCTTGGCACTGCGAACTTGGCCATCATCAGCAACTCTAGTCTCCAATACCTTTCCTCTTGACCACACGTTAAGTTGTCTATTCCGGTCAACCACAACCACCAAATCTCCTACACATAACGGCTTAGTCTATTCGAACAATTTTGATCGACATGTGAGCGAGGGTAAATACTCTGCCAACCACTTTTCCAGAAATGTTGGGCATACTATTTAGAATAGAACCAACTACTTTTAAAGATGTTCCACTGTCGTCGTATTCAGCTAACGGTTTCATAACATTTGAACATCCTACCAGCAAATGGTTTGGAGTAAGAAGTTATTGATTTTCATCTTCTATCGTAGGTTAAAGCACGTGAATTTATAATGTTTTCCACTTCAGTCATCATACTTCGAAGAGTTTCATTGCTGGGATATCGTGAAGGCATTATATTGCACAAAACTGTTTTGACTGACCGCACCATTCGTTCCCTAGCCCCTCCCATGTTGGCGACAGTCGGTGGGCTGAAACTCCACTTGGTTGTTGCATTTGTAAATTTACGAATAAATTCATTAATGTCCACTTCTATTATAGCTTCACGCAACTCGCGCTCTGCCCCTACAAAATTTGTCCCATTGTCACTGAATATTTCTCTTGGGGTTCCATAGCTGGCCATAAAATTTGGTATTGCTAAAATACAAGAATTTAGTGAAGTAACTATCTCAACATGGACGGCACGAATTTTTAAATCTTTGCCTTTTGTGCCTATTTACAGTAACCAAATTTGGTCCCAAAAAAATCAAGGCCTGTGAATATGATTGGTGCTGTAAATATAGATAATCGAGCCCTCGGAAGCTTAGCCATTTGCGAATAAATTGGGACTGCTTTCTTTATTTTGCACATTTGACCCTTCCGAGTTATTTTTTTAAAAATTGTTCTGAGTCGAGGTATATAATATTTTCCCCGAATTTCATTTATAGCAGTTTCGTTTTTAGCATGATGGAATTGAGCATGGAAATGTAATATTAAAAGCGTTGTTATATAGCTGTCTTTTTGCGTAATGACTGGATATTTATTTTCATCTGGAACACAAGCGTTATCAATTCTTGCATCAACACGTAAAACTCCGTCGGAGTCCATAATCGCAACTGCTTTTATTTAATTTATCTGCTTTTTCAAATCTTATTAATTCTTCTAAATACACCTCTCTCTGAGTTTACTTCACAAGAACAGTTTCTGACTTCTTCAATTCATATTGGGTTAAACGGCCTTGGTCGCAATTAGTAATTGGACAAAGGGGGTGGCATACAACTTGAAAATTAAAATGGCTATATATCATGAACTATCAGAGGTACGAAGATGAGATTTGGTATGTATATTGTTGGTACAGTATGAATTACAGCCAGGGTGGAAGTGGGATGTACTTTAAAAAAATATTTGAATCAAATCGGCCATATATCCTTTGAGATACATTGAAATATGTTCTCAAGTGCCTGGTGTAGTACTGCAAATTACTTTTTGGGGAAAACCAATGAAAATACGGTTATGAAAAAGGTCAGACTATGAAGCTAAGAAAGTGACCACAGGTACGAATGAATATCATTGAGGTCAGTTTCGAGAACATTCAAAATATAGTTATCCAAATAATGTATTTTTTAAAAAATGCAGAATAATCTTATAGAGGCTATCACTGAAAACTATAATAGAACCAATGTTCTGATTCCACGCATTCCCATGATACCTACAGACGTGCCCATCGATTTCAAAAGAGTGCAGTTTCCGATTCGATTGGCATTTGCGATGACCATTAATAAAGCACAAGGGCAGTCGCATGAAGTCTGTGGTTTAAATATGGCAAATCCGGGATTTTCCCACGGACAGTATATGTTGCATGTTCACGTGTGGGTAAACCTTAAGACTTATATATATTTGCACTTGAATAAATAAAAAAAAAGTAACAAAATTGTGTTTCATTAAAATTACAATTCTGAGGTACCGAAGCGCAACGGGTACAGCTATTATAGTCTAATGAGAAGCTTTTTAGGCAAATCAGCACACGATGGAAATCTAAAAATATATAGAAATATAGAATAGAAATAGAAAACATAGTTATTTTCCATATTTGCCCATTGCCAGATAAACGTGCTATTATCTCGTGTCGAAGTGCAGAAGTTTGGTATATATTGTAGTTTTGAACCCAATAATAAGTAAATTTAGAAAAGCCAAAGTGAAAGAAGTTCATAAAAATAATATTTGCTTAAATAAGTGCCTTTTCTTAAAAAAGTTAATTTTCTCAAAAAAATACTAAGTACCTTAGAGAAGTACCTTTGCTAAAAAAGTAAATTTTCTTACAAAAGTACATTTTCTTAAAAAGGGTATATTTTTAAATAAGTACCTTACCCTAAAGAAGTAAATTTTCTTACAACAAATTGCCTTTTCTTAAAAAATTAAAATTTTCTTTAAAGAGTACATTTTTGTGACAGAAAATAACTTTTCTTGAGATAAGTACCCACTCTTAAAAATGTACCTATTCTTGAAAAATTTACAAATTCTAAAAATATTCCCATTTCTTAAAAACTCATTTCATCACAAAAATACATTATTTTAAAAAAAAACCATTTCTGACAAAAATCCGTTTTCTTAAAAGTACCTTTTCTTAAAAATAAAATAAGATAAGATAAATAAATTGAGATAAGTAGCCTTTGCAAATAATTACATATTCTTAAAATAATAACCCTTTCCTAAAAAGAGTACCACTTCTTTAAAAAGTACCTTTTCTTTAATAAAAGAAGTACCTCTCTTTCAAAAAGTACAGTTTCGAGAAAATATAATACATATGTATTAGTTTCGTTTTTTTGTAACTTACGCTTCCCCATACATATGCTATCCTGTACATGCTATCGGGGAAAATTATACCTGTTAAGCTTATCGGGGATAGGTTGTAAACAAATGTAATGAAAAGCTAACAAAAGATAAAAATGTTACCAAGTTAACACTTTATATTGAGAAATGTCTACTAAATTATTTCTAATTGACAAAAGCATACTGATATGACAATTAATAAATAAAAATAATAATTAGTGAAATATTAAAATTGGCATAAATTTACTTTAAAACCAATAGTGTGATCTACACAAAAATTTCAACACCGACAGAGTTTGCTGCGCTGAGTTCAAAAAGTTTGTTTTATTCTTCCTCTCAGCCTAACTTCTTGATATATAGAACTTTAAAGATTGAGCATGTAATCGGTCATATCTCAAGAATTTATAACCCGATATGGCTCAAGTGGATGTCAGTACAAAGGTACTTTTATACTCTGTAAACCTTTTGTGTAAATACATTTTGTTTAATTAACCCATTTATTTAAAAAATGTTTTTTAACCTCAGTTTTTTTTTAAACTACTATTTTCAAAAAAAATACTACCGTATCTGTTTTCTTGCTAGACTCCGATAATAGACAATATACTTCAAGCCTTTTTTAAGTTCTAATATTACCTATTAACCCCTCAAATATCGGAGATATTTATTTTACATGTTTTGGAATACATATTTCGACATAAAATAAAAATAAAACAAATTATTTAAAAAAATCGCGTGATTAATTTAAAGTTTTATAAACAAAAATACTATGCCAAAGCTGCGTAGCTGGTGCTGGACCCACAGCACAGGAGAAAATTCCTAAGCCACACAGACAGCTCTAACCCAAAAATGCTATGAACTTTAAATTTGAACTTTAATACCTCCAGTCTTTCAAGAGTTATTGGCGAATATTAAACCTTAAAAACGAGGTTAAGGTCTTGTCTATTATCGGATTTTTTGGGATAAAATAGATTTTAATCAAGAAAGTGGGGTTAAAAAATCGATTGTTTTAATTAGCCCCCAATGGGTTAACACAAATAAATATGTTTATAGGCAGGGTTATATAGTTTAAAAATACTATATAATGAATGCTAAGTAGCCATACAAAGCCATCAAAATTTTCGGAGATCACTGTTATCCAAGATGATTTCGTCCATCAAACTGCTCCTATGATCCTATTCTCCTATTCTTAATATATTTGATGCCAAGAAAGTCGCAGAAAAGGAGTATATCGTTGGACGAGGTGGAACAACTGTGTCTGAATACTCTGCAGTGGTACACCCAAATAAGAATGACGCTCCTTGTTGAACATCCAACTCATTCAGAAGCAACGCTTCAGTCGTGCAGGCGACATACAAAATTGCTCAACTCCAACCATGGTTTCCTCAACGAATTGTGTACCCGATATTGTTCTTAATGGACCCAAACCTCGTAATTCCCTCTACCTTTGTAAACACTTTTTTTCACATCCGTTTAGAAAATACTCCTATCTCAAAGACATGTGAAGTAAAAATTTAAAATAAAGATGAACAAAGTAAATGTGTTTCTTGTATTGAGGAATAATTGGTTTAGATTGTATTAGGCATATCCAGCTTCGCAAATGATTGTGAGGGTAAGTCACAACAAAATACGATATCACAGTGTTTTTCAAATATAAGATACTACAAATTCCTATTGTTGTAGGATTTTCTGTCGAATGCTCCTAGCCTAAACCTAAATTGGCATGCTTCAAATGGGGCTGGATCCTCAAAGCTTCGCCGAATCAAAAGGGTTAAATGGTTTCTAGCAGACTACATGTATGTCAAACGTACATGTATGTCAACAAATGTTTTAAATTTTTATCTATTATGAAAAACATATCGCGAGTTCTTTAATGTATACTGTCTGTTTTGGCAGCGATAGATATTTCACTGTACGAACATCAACTTCATATAGTTTATGATTGGTCCCAGCCACGGTAATACAAAGCCGACTAGAATTCTCCTCATTACGTTCTATGTTTCCAGTCCATTTAAGGCATAATGGTTCAGTTGCACCGGTAAGTTTTAAATCTTTAACAATTTGCTCTTCGATTATACTAGTTGAAGATCCTTCATCTATAAACACGAATGTTTTCACTCATTTATTTTCTGTACCATAAATGGTTATGGGAATAATTTTATAATACTTATCATGGATCGCAGTACTGTACGTATTACAACTATGAGTTTCCTTGTTTAGATTTGCAATCATAATAGTTTGTGTTACTGTTGACGTTCCTCTTTTATCTACTTCTTCGTTTACTATTGCCTTATGGAAAAGTGAATGATGCTTACATTAAAAAACACCCATACCACACAATTTTATGTTATTGCATATTGCATGTGCCAAAACATTTACGTAGACAATGTTTACAATGCTTATATTCTCTCACAATATCCCATCTCTTTAATCTATCAGCTGCTTGAAACGTTTGCCAATTTTTGACATTGTTGGCATAATTTGTGCCGTTTTGGCACAATTTTTTTGGTTTTGGCACTTATTTTTTGAAAAATTATGTAAAATGCTGTTTAGCACATTTTACTCAAAAATTATCCAATTTTTTTAATTTTGGTATAATATTTTAGCACAATTGTTTGCAAACGGCACAACTTTTTGTAATGAAATTTTCTCGCTTTAAATTATCTGAAAAATTTTTACAGCATGAAGCTTGTGGTATAATACCACATTTTAAGGTTCGTACATACCTATGTAAGCGTATTTTCGTCGAAGCGTCGGATTTACAATATAGGGCACACATTACCCCACATCAAAACGTCTAATTTTTGTTGCGTCAACGTGTTTGCATCAAAATAGCACAATCCAACTACAATTCCTCCTGGTTCCTTATGGGATAAATATCCGGCATAGGGAATTTCGAAGTAGACACGATTTGATCATTGTTCTCTAGGATAAGTGGAACGGATTCTATTTCCCGAAAATTGGCACAATTTGTTAAAAGCAATGGATCTCAAAGAAAATAATAATTTTATTTTTAAAATTATTGGACCTGAACCTTATTGGACACCTAGTTTGGCATTTAATGTTGCAGAAATTCTGAAAATATTTTGTTAATTTTTTTTGTATGAAGTTAACGTGTACAACTTGAACTTGAGCCCCAGTTATTTCGAATCAGATGGCCAATTTGGCATTTGTGAAGTGACACATTGTTAGTTAAATGTAAGAAATTTACGAAATGGGTCGCATTACGCTTGAAGAAAATTGGGAAGTATTAAAAACTTTCTTCCAAACTTCTGAGTCTTCAACTCAAACTATAAGATATCTACGAAATAAATTCGATGGAAATGAGGAGCCATCAACGTAGTTTGTGGATCAATTTGTGAAGCGAGTTCGTCAATCCGGGCCCTTATTGGACAAAAGACCTCGTATATGATGAATTTCATTTAAAAATCGAGATAAAACTGAAATTTTGAACCCGACCACCTCAGATATCGATGAGTTTGAAATACAAACAAACTCTAATTTTTAGAAATGACTGTTTTGGGATTTTTTGGGCGTGGCACAGTGGGAAAGTTTTCGAAAAAACGCGAAAATGGTCGAAAAGAGCTCCATTTAAATTACAATAACTCAGAATCGGCTGAACCGATTTCCATGATCTTGGTATCATTAAAAAGATATTTTAAAAGGCTTTATGACACGTTTAAAAAAAATAAAAAAATACACTGTAAAAAATTTTATAACAAAAAAAAATTTTAACTAACGAAAAAACCAAAAATATCAAGGGTTTTTTTACAGTGTATTATTTTTTTAGAAAGTTTTATCCGTCACCTATACCATATCAAAAAATAAAAGTGGGTTCTTTTTTAGTTTTTTTTATATAATTTTTTAAGTAGTGTCACTTCTAGTAATTGCCCTTATATTTCATATTTACAGGTAAAATAAATAAACATTGTCCCAGGAAAATTCATTTTGCTCCATTTAAACTACAATAACTCAGAATCGGCTGAACCGATTTCCATGATCTTGGTATCATTAAAAAGATATTTTAACAGGTTTTCTGACACGTTTAAAAAAAATAAAAAAATACACTGTAAAAAATTTTATAACAAAAAAAAATTTTAACTAACGAAAAAACCAAAAAGATCAAGGGTTTTTTTACAGTGTATTATTTTTTTTAGAAAGGTTTATCCTTCACCTATACCATATCAAAAAATAAAAATGGGTTCTTTTTTAGTTTTTTTTATATAATTTTTTAAGTAGTGTCACTTTGGATCATGGAAATCGGTTCAGCCGATTCTGAGTTATTGTAGTTTAAATGGAGCAAAATGAATTTTCCTGGGACAATGTTTATTTATTTTACCTGTAAATATAAAATATAAGGGCAATTACTAGAAGTGACACTACTTAAAAAATTATATAAAAAAAAAAATTATATAAAAATGTCATAAAGCCTGTTAAAATATCTTTTTAATGATACCAAGATCATGGAAATCGGTTCAGCCGATTCTGAGTTATTGTAGTTCAAATGGAGCTCTTTTCGACCGTTTTCGCGTTTTTTCGAAAACTTTCCCACTGTGCCACGCCCAAAAAATCGCAAAACAGTCATTTCTAAAAATGAGGGTTTGTTTGTATTGATCAAATTTAGCTATAAACAAAATTTCATCGATATCTGAGGGGGTCGGGTTCAATGCATCCCGATTTTTACATGAAATTCATCATATGTGGCCGTCCAGTTCGTTCAGGAAGAAATATTTTCGATGTAGCTGATAGTCAGGTCGAACAGGCATCAACATCAACTCGCCAACGTTCGCAGCAATTGAACATTTCTCGCACTTCTTTGCATAAAGATATCGGTATGGAGGCTTATAAAGTCCAACTAGTCAATGAACTGAAGCCTCGTGACCATCCAATGCGTTTTCGCTTCGCGGAATGGGCTGAAGGTTGCTTGGCTGAAGATGAAAATTATTACCAAAAAATCATATTTTTCGATGTAGTTCATTTTCATCCCTTGGGCTACGTTAACAAACAAAATTGTCGTATTTGGGGCTCGGAAAATCCACACGTCGTCGACCAGAAGACGATGAATCCACAACGAGTGACTGTTTGCTGCGGTTTGTGGCATGTCGGCCAAGGAGTCGCCGTTACATGGATACACGTATGGTTTGAACAGGACGGCGCTACGTACCACACATCCAAAGTTCAATCGATTTTTTGCACCCTGTGCAAGGAAACCGCAAAATCAGTCGAAACTCAAGGTCAATTGGCCGCCTCGTTGCTGCGATTTGACCCCGTTAGAATAGAACTCTGTATCGCCGGAAAGATAAGTGATACGCAAACAATCCCGGGTCCACTGAGGCCCTGAAGTATGAAATCGACGTTGTCGTCCACGACATAGACAATCGGAAATGTATTGAAAAATTGGGTACATCGAGTGAGTTACTGTAAAGCAAGTCGTGGAAGACATATAAACACTGTTGTGTTTCAGTCACAGATGTTGATGATGGGTCTTACCAATCAAATCATAATTTCAAAAAATTTTCTATTTGTATTTTTTTTAAACCGAAATTAAATTCCAAATTGTTCATGGGTTGGCCATGCTAAAACCATAATAGTTCTTCTTTTTAAGTTGAAGAGTTAAGGTATACTAGCTATTTCAATTTTCAAATTCAGATAAACACCCATTTCATAGAGTGACTGTGTATGTTATGGACGCAGAATTACAAAAAACACTAAAATGCCAATTTTCGCAGGTCTTTTAGTCGGTCTTTGGTTCTGCGACAGAGCTCAAATTATTCTCAATGCCCACACTGCTAGCAGACAGACCAATATCAAACATCCAATCGGAAAATTTTGAGAGATTTACTTTTTTGTTTTGTTTTGCGAAATTAATTTTAAACGTGCCCTAATTCATTTGAAAATAAAGATGTTAATTTTCAAACAAGTACTTGCAATAACGAAGAACTATTTAGTTCATCAAAAAGGCCACTGACTTCTATTGTTGTTTTACGACCTTTTACTTGAACAACAAATGAAGTAAGTAACCGCTTTAAGTTTATTTGGATTAATGGGTGGTAGCGACTGTATTTTCATCTTTAGTGAATGCAGAATTTTTAGGCTGTCTATACGTGGAATTGAATTAAAATATGTTGGACTGATTGTAGAGCATCTCCTCGCAAAGCCTTTTGGAGACTGACTAAATTTTCAGCATCTGTTAAGCCGCAAACTGATGTAGACCAATCATAGGTGAAACTGAAAAGAGACCATTCCTCTGGATTTAAAGTAAATGTTGGCAAATCTTTAGGTACTGTTTGTCTAGCGTTTATTTGCTGAAACTTTAGATGTGGATTGATGTTACGCGAGGCGGATGAAAAAATGGCTGCAAGGGTTTCTTGTTGTTGTGGAAAAGAAGAATTTATTTCTGCCGCTCTTGTTGCTGGTGCAGCAGTTGAATTTATGAAAGTGGTTGTGTTGTTGTTCATTGCTGAACTTTTTGGATGAATTTGACATGTAATTTCGATGACTACTGATAGATGGGGTGGAATCTGCAACTTGACTTCTTTGGAGGCAACTTTTACACGTAAATATTTGTATCATACTTGATTAGTTGGCACACTTAAGGTGGAAGGTTTTGTGGAAATAAACATTTAGTTCCAGATGGTTTGTTGCATCTCGAACAATTTACTGTATGTTGTGAATTTTTGGCATGCTCATGATGGTTGGTTGGTGGGTGACCCTGAAAGGAATAGTTATCCATTACACAGTGCAACACGAAAAAATATAACCATATATTGACACCACTACGTGATAAAAGACCAAAAAAAAAGACCCCTGTCGCCCAGTTTTTCCCAAAGTCCTCCAGGTTTTTTTATGGGCCCCCAAAGAAGTGGGGCCTCGGTGTAATTTTTGCAAAAAAAAGTGATTATTTTCTCAAGCTCATATCTTGCAAACCGTTCGGAATTTTGATTTACTCTCTGAGGCAAAGTTGTTATCATAAAGAACAAAAATTGTTAACATATAAAATCAAAACAAACTTCATCTTCAAGGTCAAAATCGCGAAAACCTTTAAAAAATGAGTGAAAAATCTCCCAAAAGCCCTTTTTTTTTATTTTCCGCTTTTACGAACAAATTTACTTTATGAAAAATGCGCCAATTTTCTTTGGCCTGGTAGGGCTTACAGCGCTGATTAAAACCAGAAAGTTTTTTTTAAGGAGGCCGATCCAACTTCTTGTGATATAGGCCTTTACAGCTTGAGTATATAATCGCTTATATCTCAGCCATTTATTCTCCGATCAGGTTGGGTATCATTGAGAAGACCTTTGAAATGTGTATATAAATATGTTAATTTTTATTAACTCATTGGGGCAAATTAAAAAAAAAAAGATTTTTTAACCTCACTTACTTTTTTAATAAAAATCTAGTTTTCTCAAAAAACAGCCCTAGTAAACTTATTTCTTCCTAGACTCAGTAAAAGACAACACTTCAAGCTTTTTTTTAAGGTATAATATTCCGCATTAACCCTTCTAAGACCGGAGATAGTGAGGTTTTTCTAACAAAAGTACTTGCTGGGAGCCAAAATTTCGCTTTAACAATTGAAGTGTAAGAAAATAAGCGATTTCCTAAAAAAATTTTGATTTCAAAACCTTTAAACGTAAATAATTGTCAGTGAGGAGGCCGAGTGTGTGAGTGCTCTGTACCTTCACTGATATTAAGTGGATTCTCTTGTACATGAGATCCTGGGTTCCAACCCTGCTCTGACCACCATAAAAAAAAAAATCTTTCGGCGGCGGTCACCTCGCATAGGGATGGCGACACTATCGAGTATATAGCCATGAAAAAGCTTCTCAAACTACCGTTCGGAATCGGTGTAAAACTGTAGGTCCAAATCAGTGAGTGAAAACTGGAAAGCGCACAGCTCAGTGATTGTGAGAAGTTCTCCCCGGTCCCTTCATGGGATTTATTTTTTTTTAATAAGAATTCTCAAGCTGGTGGGTGAGTTCCCGTGCCCAAACTATCAAACAACTACCTGGAAGCAAACATCTGCATTGAATTCACATAAAAACAACCCAAAATATAAAAAAAATACCTGGAAACACATCTTGTCATAAAGATGAAATTGTGAACATATAAAATCAAAAAAACCTTCTATCAAAAAACTACCTGGAAGCAAACATCTGCATTGAATTCACAAGGGACGCAGCACACAATATAAAAGCGACACGACGCTCACATCGATGCATTATACAGCGCGACGTCAATGAGAGCTCAGCGGTGAAAGTTAAAGTGAAAGTAAAAAAAGTGAAAGTGCTACAGCATAATTCACACAATTTCAATATGCAGTGTGAAAATACAATTCAATTTGTAGTGTGAAAATATTGATTTATTTTGCTACGTTTGCGGTCATCAAATCAGAAAAAAATAGTTCTACAACATTGCAAAAGGAAAAGAATCTTTTAACTAGTGCATTCAAGAAAGCATATATACAGTGTGTCGCCAATGTTATAACAATCTCATGGCATGGTTGAGTGGAGGCAAACATAGTATGAAGTATTGTAAGGCGTTAAACTGGTTTAATCTCCCAGGTGATCATGATGAAACCAGTTGCTATGCATGCGTAAATTACACATGTGGCTTAAATCGATATGCTGAGAGGAACAAAAGTTATAAAGCAACTGTAACAGCCACACTACCAGTGCTTGCACCTGAAAATTTTGTATCACCAAGGCCGCCAACTCCAGATCGTAGTACAGAATGTACAGGAATGATTACAGCACGTGGTGTTACTTATGAAGATCCATTTGATACCGATTATGAGCCCCAACAGGGAAGAGATTGACCACAACTAATAACACAAATGGAAATGGATTTCATTGTGGCCATGTTGGGACTATCGCAGCGACTTGCCATACTTTTGACAGCGTTTTTAAATCAGAAAAACCTCACACATGGTAATGTGAACTCTACGGCATACCGAAAACGGCAAGCTGAATTTCAGAGCCTCTACACTCTAAATGATGACAATTCGTTCGCTTACTGCAAAGATGTAAAAGCTTTGGTGGTAAAAATGGGAATGAACTACATCGCTAGTGAGTGGTGATTATTTATTGATGTTTCTGTTTCAAGCTTGAAAGCAGTGCTGTTGCATGTGTCGAATCGAAAACCTTCCATTCCGCTAGCAATGGGTATTAACATGAAAGAAAGCTATGAAACATTGAAAGATATACTGGAAAAACTCAAA
Organism: Phaonia tiefii; assembly: GCA_963931995.1. NCBI lineage: Eukaryota > Metazoa > Arthropoda > Insecta > Diptera > Muscidae > Phaonia > Phaonia tiefii. The sequence goes on from OZ008367.1 coordinate 240,415,430, forward strand.
TACTACGAAAATACATGGAAGATTTTCTGTGATTTGAAGGTCATCATCATTTTGCAAGGGATCATCGATAAGGGCGGCTTCCCAAAATTCTTTTGATTTCTTTGTAATTGGGATTCGCGCTCACCTCAGAATCAATACCAATGTAATTCGTGGAGACCAAGAGGAAGTGTGGAGGAGTAAATGAAACAACATAAACTGAGGAATGCACCTACTCAAGACATCTTGCTGCCACCGCTCCACATAAAATTGGGAATTGATAAAAAAATTCATTGAAGTGGCCGTTGTAAATTGCTCAAACGCATTCGACTATTTGAAAAGCGTTTTCCCAACGCGTAGCGATGGGAAATTGTAAAATAAAAAAATACACTGTAAAAAATTTTATAACAAAAAAAAATTTTAACTAACGAAAAAACCAAAAATATCAAGGGTTTTTTTACAGTGTATTATTTTTTTAGAAAGTTTTATCCTTCACCTATACCATATCAAAAAATAAAAGTGGGTTCTTTTTAGTTTTTTTTATATAATTTTTTAAGTAGTGTCACTTCTAGTAATTGCCCTTATATGTCATATTTACAGGTAAAATAAATAAACATTGTCCCAGGAAAATTCATTTTGCTCCATTTAAACTACAATAACTCAGAATCGGCTGAACCGATTTCCATGATCTTGGTATCATTAAAAAGATATTTTAACAGGGTTTCTGACACGTTTAAAAAAAAATAAAAAAATACACTGTAAAAAATTTTATAACAAAAAAAAATTTTAACTAACGAAAAAACCAAAAAGATCAAGGGTTTTTTTACAGTGTATTATTTTTTTAGAAAGGTTTATCCTTCACCTATACCATATCAAAAAATAAAAATGGGTTCTTTTTTAGTTTTTTTTATATAATTTTTTAAGTAGTGTCACTTTGGATCATGGAAATCGGTTCAGCCGATTCTGAGTTATTGTAGTTTAAATGGAGCAAAATGAATTTTCCTGGGACAATGTTTATTTATTTTACCTGTAAATATAAAATATAAGGGCAATTACTAGAAGTGACACTACTTAAAAAATTATATAAAAAAAAAAATTATATAAAAATGTCATAAAGCCTGTTAAAATATCTTTTTAATGATACCAAGATCATGGAAATCGGTTCAGCCGATTCTGAGTTATTGTAGTTCAAATGGAGCTCTTTTCGACCGTTTTCGCGTTTTTTCGAAAACTTTCCCACTGTGCCACGCCCAAAAAATCGCAAAACAGTCATTTCTAAAAATGAGGGTTTGTTTGTATTGATCAAATTTAGCTATAAACAAAATTTCATCGATATCTGAGGGGGTCGGGTTCAATGCATCCCGATTTTTACATGAAATTCATCATATGTGGCCGTCCAGTTCGTTCAGGAAGAAATATTTTCGATGTAGCTGATAGTCAGGTCGAACAGGCATCAACATCAACTCGCCAACGTTCGCAGCAATTGAACATTTCTCGCACTTCTTTGCATAAAGATATCGGTATGGAGGCTTATAAAGTCCAACTAGTCAATGAACTGAAGCCTCGTGACCATCCAATGCGTTTTCGCTTCGCGGAATGGGCTGAAGGTTGCTTGGCTGAAGATGAAAATTATTACCAAAAAATCATATTTTTCGATGTAGTTCATTTTCATCCCTTGGGCTACGTTAACAAACAAAATTGTCGTATTTGGGGCTCGGAAAATCCACACGTCGTCGACCAGAAGCCGATGAATCCACAACGAGTGACTGTTTGCTGCGGTTTGTGGCATGTCGGCAAAGGAGTCGCCGTTACATGGATACACGTATGGTTTGAACAGGACGGCGCTACGTACCACACATCCAAAGTTCAATCGATTTTTTGCACCCTGTGCAAGGAAACCGCAAAATCAGTCGAAACTCAAGGTCAATTGGCCGCCTCGTTGCTGCGATTTGACCCCGTTAGAATAGAACTCTGTATCGCCGGAAAGATAAGTGATACGCAAACAATCCCGGGTCCACTGAGGCCCTGAAGTATGAAATTGACGTTGTCGTCCACGACATAGACAATCGGAAATGTACTGAAAAATTGGGTACATCGAGTGAGTTACTGTAAAGCAAGTCGTGGAAGACATATAAACACTGTTGTGTTTCAGTCACAGATGTTGATGATGGGTCTTACCAATCAAATCATAATTTCAAAAAATTTTCTATTTGTATTTTTTTTAAACCGAAATTAAATTCCAAATTGTTCATGGGTTGGCCATGCTAAAACCATAATAGTTCTTCTTTTTAAGTTGAAGAGTTAAGGTATACTAGCTATTTCAATTTTCAAATTCAGATAAACACCCATTTCATAGAGTGACTGTGTATGTTATGGACGCAGAATTACAAAAAACACTAAAATGCCAATTTTCGCAGGTCTTTTAGTCGGTCTTTGGTTCTGCGACAGAGCTCAAATTATTCTCAATGCCCACACTGCTAGCAGACAGACCAATATCAAAAATTCAATCGGAAAATTTTGAGAGATTTACTTTTTTGTTTTGTTTTGCGAAATTAATTTTAAACGTGCCCTAATTCATTTGAAAGTAAAGATGTTAATTTTCAAACAAGTACTTGCAATAACGAAGAACTATTTAGTTCATCAAAAAGGCCACTGACTTCTGTTGTTGTTTTACGACCTTTTACTTGAACAACAAATGAAGTAAGTAACCGCTTTAAGTTTATTTGGATTAATGGGTGGTAGCGACTGTATTTTCATCTTTAGTGAATGCAGAATTTTTAGGCTGTCTATACGTGGAATTGAATTAAAATATGTTGGACTGATTGTAGAGCATCTCCTCGCAAAGCCTTTTGGAGACTGACTAAATTTTCAGCATCTGTTAAACCGCAAACTGATGTAGACCAATCATAGGTGAAACTGAAAAGAGACCATTCCTCTGGATTTAAAGTAAATGTTGGCAAATCTTTAGGTACTGTTTGTCTAGCGTTTATTTGCTGAAACTTTAGATGTGGATTGATGTTACGCGAGGCGGATGAAAAAATGGCTGCAAGGGTTTCTTGTTGTTGTGGAAAAGAAGAATTTATTTCTGCCGCTCTTGTTGCTGGTGCAGCAGTTGAATTTATGAAAGTGGTTGTGTTGTTGTTCATTGCTGAACTTTTTGGATGAATTTGACATGTAATTTCGATGACTACTGATAGATGGGGTGGAATCTGCAACTTGACTTCTTTGGAGGCAACTTTTACACGTAAATATTTGTATCATACTTGATTAGTTGGCACACTTAAGGTGGAAGGTTTTGTGGAAATAAACATTTAGTTCCAGATGGTTTGTTGCATCTCGAACAATTTACTGTATGTTGTGAATTTTTGGCATGCTCATGATGGTTGGTTGGTGGGTGACCCTGAAAGGAATAGTTATCCATTACACAGTGCAACACGAAAAAATATAACCATATATTGACACCACTACGTGATAAAAGACCAAAAAAAAGACCCCTGTCGCCCAGTTTTTCCCAAAGTCCTCCAGGTTTTTTTATGGGCCCCCAAAGAAGTGGGGCCTTGGTGTAATTTTTGCAAAAAAAAGTGATAATTTTCTCAAGCTCATATCTTGCAAACCGTTCGGAATTTTGATTTACTCTCTGAGGCAAAGTTGTTATCATAAAGAACAAAAATTGTTAACATATAAAATCAAAACAAACTTCATCTTCAAGGTCAAAATCGCGAAAACCTTTAAAAAATGAGCGAAAAATCTCCCAAAAGCCTTTTTTTTATTTTCCGCTTTTACGAACAAATTTACTTTATGAAAAATGCGCCAATTTTCTTTGGCCTGGTAGGGCTTACAGCGCTGATTAAAACCCGAAAGTTTTTTTTAAGGAGGCCGATCCAACTTCTTGTGATATAGGCCTTTACAGCTTGAGTATATAATCGCTTATATCTCAGCCATTTATTCTCCGATCTGGTTGGGTATCATTGAGAAGACCTTTGAAATGTGTATATAAATATGTTAATTTTTATTAACTCATTGGGGCAAATTAAAAAAAAAAAGATTTTTTAACCTCACTTACTTTTTTAATAAAAATCTAGTTTTCTCAAAAAACAGCCCTAGTAAACTTATTTCTTCCTAGACTCAGTAAAAGACAACACTTCAAGCTTTTTTTTAAGGTATAATATTCCGCATTAACCCTTCTAAGACCGGAGATAGTGAAGTTTTTCTAACAAAAGTACTTGCTGGGAGCCAAAATTTCGCTTTAACAATTGAAGTGTAAGAAAATAAGCGATTTCCTAAAAAAATTTTGATTTCAAAACCTTTAAACGTAAATAATTGTCAGTGAGGAGGCCGAGTGTGTGAGTGCTCTGTACCTTCACTGATATTAAGTGGATTGTCTTGTACATGAGATCCTGGGTTCCAACCCTGCTCTGACCACCATAAAAAAAAAAATCTTTCGGCGGCGGTCACCTCGCATAGGGATGGCGACACTATCGAGTATATAGCCATGAAAAATCTTCTCAAACTACCGTTCGGAATCGGTGTAAAACTGTAGGTCCAAATCAGTGAGTGAAAACTGGAAAGCGCACAGCTCAGTGATTGTGAGAAGTTCTCCCCGGTCCCTTCATGGGATGTAATGGGAAACCATTTATTTTTTTTTAATAAGAATTCTCAAGCTGGTGGGTGAGTTCCCGTGCCCAAACTATCAAACAACTACCTGGAAGCAAACATCTGCATTGAATTCACATAAAAACAACCCAAAATATAAAAAAAATACCTGGAAACACATCTTGTCATAAAGATGAAATTGTGAACATATAAAATCAAAAAAAACTTCTATCAAAAAACTACCTGGAAGCAAACATCTGCATTGAATTCACAAGGGACGCAGCACACAATATAAAAGCGACACGACGCTCACATCGATGCATTATACAGCGCGACGTCAATGAGAGCTCAGCAGTGAAAGTTAAAAGTGAAAGTGCTACAGCATAATTCACACAATTTCAATATGCAGTGTGAAAATACAATTCAATATGTAGTGTGAAAATATTGATTTATTTTGCTACGTTTGCGGTCATCAAATCAGAAAAAAATAGTTCTACAACATTGCAAAAGGAAAAGAATCTTTTAACTAGTGCATTCAAGAAAGCATATATACATTGTGTCGCCAATGTTATAACAATCTCATGGCATGGTTGAGTGGAGGCAAACATAGTATGAAGTATTGTAAGGCGTTAAACTGGTTTAATCTCCCAGGTGATCATGATGAAACCAGTTGCTATGCATGCGTAAATTACACATGTGGCTTAAATCGATATGCTGAGAGGAACAAAAGTTATAAAGCAACTGTAACAGCCACACTACCAGTGCTTGCACCTGAAAATTTTGTATCACCAAGGCCGCCAACTCCAGATCGTAGTACAGAATGTACAGGAATGATTACAGCACGTGGTGTTACTTATGAAGATCCATTTGATACCGATTATGAGCCCCAACAGGGAAGAGATTGACCACAACTAATAACACAAATGGAAATGGATTTCATTGTGGCCATGTTGGGACTATCGCAGCGACTTGCCATACTTTTGACAGCGTTTTTAAATCAGAAAAACCTCACACATGGTAATGTGAACTCTACGGCATACCGCAAACGGCAAGCTGAATTTCAGAGCCTCTACACTCTAAATGATGACAATTCGTTCGCTTACTGCAAAGATGTAAAAGCTTTGGTGGTAAAAATGGGAATGAACTACATCGCTAGTGAGTGGTGATTATTTATTGATGTTTCTGTTTCAAGCTTGAAAGCAGTGCTGTTGCATGTGTCGAATCGAAAACCTTCCATTCCGCTAGCAATGGGTATTAACATGAAAGAAAGCTATGAAACATTGAAAGATATACTGGAAAAACTCAAATACTACGAAAATATATGGAAGATTTGCTGTGATTTGAAGGTCATCATCATTTTGCAAGGGATCATCGATAAGGGCGGCTTCCCAAAATTCTTTTGATTTCTTTGTAATTGGGATTCGCGCTCACCTCAGAATCAATACCAATGTAATTCGTGGAGACCAAGAGGAAGTGTGGAGGAGCAAATGAAACAACATAAACTGAGGAATGCACCTACTCAAGACATCTTGCTGCCACCGCTCCACATAAAATTGGGAATTGATAAAAAAATTCATTGAAGTGGCCGTTGTAAATTGCTCAAACGCATTCGACTATTTGAAAAGCGTTTTCCCAACGCGTAGCGATGGGAAATTGTAAAATAAAAAAATACACTGTAAAAAATTTTATAACAAAAAAAAATTTTAACTAACGAAAAAACCAAAAATATCAAGGGTTTTTTTACAGTGTATTATTTTTTTAGAAAGTTTTATCCTTCACCTATACCATATCAAAAAATAAAAGTGGGTTCTTTTTAGTTTTTTTTATATAATTTTTTAAGTAGTGTCACTTCTAGTAATTGCCCTTATATGTCATATTTACAGGTAAAATAAATAAACATTGTCCCAGGAAAATTCATTTTGCTCCATTTAAACTACAATAACTCAGAATCGGCTGAACCGATTTCCATGATCTTGGTATCATTAAAAAGATATTTTAACAGGGTTTCTGACACGTTTAAAAAAAAATAAAAAAATACACTGTAAAAAATTTTATAACAAAAAAAAATTTTAACTAACGAAAAAACCAAAAAGATCAAGGGTTTTTTTACAGTGTATTATTTTTTTAGAAAGGTTTATCCTTCACCTATACCATATCAAAAAATAAAAATGGGTTCTTTTTTAGTTTTTTTTATATAATTTTTTAAGTAGTGTCACTTTGGATCATGGAAATCGGTTCAGCCGATTCTGAGTTATTGTAGTTTAAATGGAGCAAAATGAATTTTCCTGGGACAATGTTTATTTATTTTACCTGTAAATATAAAATATAAGGGCAATTACTAGAAGTGACACTACTTAAAAAATTATATAAAAAAAAAAATTATATAAAAATGTCATAAAGCCTGTTAAAATATCTTTTTAATGATACCAAGATCATGGAAATCGGTTCAGCCGATTCTGAGTTATTGTAGTTCAAATGGAGCTCTTTTCGACCGTTTTCGCGTTTTTTCGAAAACTTTCCCACTGTGCCACGCCCAAAAAATCGCAAAACAGTCATTTCTAAAAATGAGGGTTTGTTTGTATTGATCAAATTTAGCTATAAACAAAATTTCATCGATATCTGAGGGGGTCGGGTTCAATGCATCCCGATTTTTACATGAAATTCATCATATGTGGCCGTCCAGTTCGTTCAGGAAGAAATATTTTCGATGTAGCTGATAGTCAGGTCGAACAGGCATCAACATCAACTCGCCAACGTTCGCAGCAATTGAACATTTCTCGCACTTCTTTGCATAAAGATATCGGTATGGAGGCTTATAAAGTCCAACTAGTCAATGAACTGAAGCCTCGTGACCATCCAATGCGTTTTCGCTTCGCGGAATGGGCTGAAGGTTGCTTGGCTGAAGATGAAAATTATTACCAAAAAATCATATTTTTCGATGTAGTTCATTTTCATCCCTTGGGCTACGTTAACAAACAAAATTGTCGTATTTGGGGCTCGGAAAATCCACACGTCGTCGACCAGAAGCCGATGAATCCACAACGAGTGACTGTTTGCTGCGGTTTGTGGCATGTCGGCCAAGGAGTCGCCGTTACATGGATACACGTATGGTTTGAACAGGACGGCGCTACGTACCACACATCCAAAGTTCAATCGATTTTTTGCACCCTGTGCAAGGAAACCGCAAAATCAGTCGAAACTCAAGGTCAATTGGCCGCCTCGTTGCTGCGATTTGACCCCGTTAGAATAGAACTCTGTATCGCCGGAAAGATAAGTGATACGCAAACAATCCCGGGTCCACTGAGGCCCTGAAGTATGAAATCGACGTTGTCGTCCACGACATAGACAATCGGAAATGTACTGAAAAATTGGGTACATCGAGTGAGTTACTGTAAAGCAAGTCGTGGAAGACATATAAACACTGTTGTGTTTCAGTCACAGATGTTGATGATGGGTCTTACCAATCAAATCATAATTTCAAAAAATTTTCTATTTGTATTTTTTTTAAACCGAAATTAAATTCCAAATTGTTCATGGGTTGGCCATGCTAAAACCATAATAGTTCTTCTTTTTAAGTTGAAGAGTTAAGGTATACTAGCTATTTCAATTTTCAAATTCAGATAAACACCCATTTCATAGAGTGACTGTGTATGTTATGGACGCAGAATTACAAAAAACACTAAAATGCCAATTTTCGCAGGTCTTTTAGTCGGTCTTTGGTTCTGCGACAGAGCTCAAATTATTCTCAATGCCCACACTGCTAGCAGACAGACCAATATCAAAAATCCAATCGGAAAATTTTGAGAGATTTACTTTTTTGTTTTGTTTTGCGAAATTAATTTTAAACGTGCCCTAATTCATTTGAAAGTAAAGATGTTAATTTTCAAACAAGTACTTGCAATAACGAAGAACTATTTAGTTCATCAAAAAGGCCACTGACTTCTATTGTTGTTTTACGACCTTTTACTTGAACAACAAATGCAGTAAGTAACCGCTTTAAGTTTATTTGGATTAATGGGTGGTAGCGACTGTATTTTCATCTTCAGTGAATGCAGAATTTTTAGGCTGTCTATACATGGAATTGAATTAAAATATGTTGGACTGATTGTAGAGCATCTCCTCGCAAAGCCTTTTGGAGACTGACTAAATTTTCAGCATCTGTTAAGCCGCAAACTGATGTAGACCAATCATAGGTGAAACTGAAAAGAGACCATTCCTCTGGATTTAAAGTAAATGTTGGCAAATCTTTAGGTACTGTTTGTCTAGCGTTTATTTGCTGAAACTTTAGATGTGGATTGATGTTACGCGAGGCGGATGAAAAAATGGCTGCAAGGGTTTCTTGTTGTTGTGGAAAAGAAGAATTTATTTCTGCCGCTCTTGTTGCTGGTGCAGCAGTTGAATTTATGAAAGTGGTTGTGTTGTTGTTCATTGCTGAACTTTTTGGATGAATTTGACATGTAATTTCGATGACTACTGACAGATGGGGTGGAATCTGCAACTTGACTTCTTTGGAGGCAACTTTTACACGCAAATATTTGTATCATACTTGATTAGTTGGCACACTTAAGGTGGAAGGTTTTGTGGAAATAAACATTTAGTTCCAGATGGTTTGTTGCATCTCGAACAATTTACTGTATGTTGTGAATTTTTGGCATGCTCATGATGGTTGGTTGGTGGGTGACCCTGAAAGGACTAGTTATCCATTACACAGTGCAACACGAAAAAATATAACCATATATTGACACCACTACGTGATAAATGACCAAAAAAAAGATCCTTGTCGCCCAGTTTTTCCCAAAGTCCTCCAGGTTTTTTTATGGGCCCCCAAAGAAGTGGGGCCTCGGTGTAATTTTTGCAAAAAAAAGTGATAATTTTCTCAAGCTCATATCTTGCAAACCGTTCGGAATTTTGATTTACTCTCTGAGGCAAAGTTGTTATCATAAAGAACAAAAATTGTTAACATATAAAATCAAAACAAACTTCATCTTCAAGGTCAAAATCGCGAAAACCTTTAAAAAATGAGCGAAAAATCTCCCAAAAGCCTTTTTTTTATTTTCCGCTTTTACGAACAAATTTACTTTATGAAATATGCGCCAATTTTCTTTGGCCTGGTAGGGCTTACAGCGCTGATTAAAACCCGAAAGTTTTTTTTAAGGAGGCCGATCCAACTTCTTGTGATATAGGCCTTTACAGCTTGAGTATATAATCGCTTATATCTCAGCCATTTATTCTCCGATCTGGTTGGGTATCATTGAGAAGACCTTTGAAATGTGTATATAAATATGTTAATTTTTATTAACTCATTGGGGCAAATTAAAAAAAAAAAGATTTTTTAACCTCACTTACTTTTTTAATAAAAATCTAGTTTCTCAAAAAACAGCCCTAGTAAACTTATTTCTTCCTAGACTCAGTAAAAGACAACACTTCAAGCATTTTTTTAAGGTATAATATTCCGCATTAACCCTTCTAAGACCGGAGATAGTGAGGTTTTTCTAACAAAAGTACTTGCTGGGAGCCAAAATTTCGCTTTAACAATTGAAGTGTAAGAAAATAAGCGATTTCCTAAAAAAATTTTGATTTCAAAACCTTTAAACGTAAATAATTGTCAGTGAGGAGGCCGAGTGTGTGAGTGCTCTGTACCTTCACTGATATTAAGTGGATTCTCTTGTACATGAGATCCTGGGTTCCAACCCAGCTCTGACCACCATAAAAAAAAAAAATCTTTCGGCGGCGGTCACCTCGCATAGGGATGGCGACACTATCGAGTATATAGCCATGAAAAAGCTTCTCAAACTACCGTTCGGAATCGGTGTAAAACTGTAGGTCCAAATCAGTGAGTGAAAACTGGAAAGCGCACAGCTCAGTGATTGTGAGAAGTTCTCCCCGGTCCCTTCATGGGATGTAATGGGAAACCATTTATTTTTTTTTAATAAGAATTCTCAAGCTGGTGGGTGAGTTCCCGTGCCCAAACTATCAAACAACTACCTGGAAGCAAACATCTGCATTGAATTCACATAAAAACAACCCAAAATATAAAAAAAATACCTGGAAACACATCTTGTCATAAAGATGAAATTGTGAACATATAAAATCAAAAAAAACTTCTATCAAAAAACTACCTGGAAGCAAACATCTGCATTGAATTCACAAGGGACGCAGCACACAATATAAAAGCGACACGACGCTCACATCGATGCATTATACAGCGCGACGTCAATGAGAGCTCAGCGGTGAAAGTTAAAAGTGAAAGTAAAAAAAGTGAAAGTGCTACAGCATAATTCACACAATTTCAATATGCAGTGTGAAAATACAATTCAATTTGTAGTGTGAAAATATTGATTTATTTTGCTACGTTTGCGGTCATCAAATCAGAAAAAAATAGTTCTACAACATTGCAAAAGGAAAAGAATCTTTTAACTAGTGCATTCAAGAAAGCATATATACAGTGTGTCGCCAATGTTATAACAATCTCATGGCATGGTTGAGTGGAGGCAAACATAGTATGAAGTATTGTAAGGCGTTAAACTGGTTTAATCTCCCAGGTGATCATGATGAAACCAGTTGCTATGCATGCGTAAATTACACATGTGGCTTAAATCGATATGCTGAGAGGAACAAAAGTTATAAAGCAACTGTAACAGCCACACTACCAGTGCTTGCACCTGAAAATTTTGTGTCACCAAGGCCGCCAACTCCAGATCGTAGTACAGAATGTACAGGAATGATTACAGCACGTGGTGTTACTTATGAAGATCCATTTGATACCGATTATGAGCCCCAACAGGGAAGAGATTGACCACAACTAATAACACAAATGGAAATGGATTTCATTGTGGCCATGTTGGGACTATCGCAGCGACTTGCCATACTTTTGACAGCGTTTTTAAATCAGAAAAACCTCACACATGGTAATGTGAACTCTACGGCATACCGCAAACGGCAAGCTGAATTTCAGAGCCTCTACACTCTAAATGATGACAATTCGTTCGCTTACTGCAAAGATGTAAAAGCTTTGGTGGTAAAAATGGGAATGAGTGGTGAGTGAGTGGTGATTATTTATTGATGTTTCTGTTTCAAGCTTGAAAGCAGTGCTGTTGCATGTGTCGAATCGAAAACCTTCCATTCCGCTAGCAATGGGTATTAACATGAAAGAAAGCTATGAAACATTGAAAGATATACTGGAAAAACTCAAATACTACGAAAATACATGGAAGATTTGCTGTGATTTGAAGGTCATCATCATTTTGCAAGGGATCATCGATAAGGGCGGCTTCCCAAAATTCTTTTGATTTCTTTGTAATTGGGATTCGCGCTCACCTCAGAATCAATACCAATGTAATTCGTGGAGACCAAGAGGAAGTGTGGAGGAGCAAATGAAACAACATAAACTGAGGAATGCACCTACTCAAGACATCTTGCTGCCACCGCTCCACATAAAATTGGGAATTGATAAAAAAATTCATTGAAGTGGCCGTTGTAAATTGCTCAAACGCATTCGACTATTTGAAAAGCGTTTTCCCAACGCGTAGCGATGGGAAATTGTACTATTTTCACTTTCTTAATGTTTTCTTTTCTGTCTCTATTTTTTGTCTTCATTTAACAGGCGTACTTAATGGCCCTGACATTAGAAAGCTATTCAAGAGCAACTTTGAATCATCGCTTCATGATTATAATCATTCAATGGCATGGATTTACCTTCAGCGTGTATGCACCAGAGTCTTGGGAGGGGATCGATACGCGGAACCGGAAGCAAGAGAATGGGTGAAAGAAATGCTGTATTATTTTGAGAAAATCGGCACATCCATGACATTAAAGCTGCATTTTCTTCAGTTTAATTTTGACGATTTTATAGTATCTCAATGTTGAAGTAAAGAAAAAACAAATGAAATTACAAAATTTTCGGGAAATTTTTCACTTTTGCGGCTATCTAAGGGCTACCTAAACGGTGTTAAGATTCTTGTAGTTAATTATTTCCTTAAATTTTGAACGGTGTGGTACCTATGGACCTGAACAGGAGAAAAGAGGTAAAAAAAAATTGAATTTTTTTTGACTTTGAAGATGAAGTTTTTTTTGATTTTATATGTTTACAATTTTTGTTCCTTATGACAAGAGCTACAACTGTGCCTCAGAGAGTAAATCAAAATTCCGAACAGTTTGCAAGATATGAGCTTGAGAAAATTATCACTTTTTTTGCAAAAATGACACCGAGGCCTCACTTCTTTGGGGGTCCATAAAAAAAACCTGGAGGATTTTGGGCAAAACTGGGAGACAGGGGTCTTTTTTTTTGGTCTTTTATCACGTAGTGGTTTCCGTATATGGTTATTTTGCCATGACTTAAAAAATTACACACAGTGTTGTTTAAATGAAACGTCATCATATAACGCCTTTTTAAATTCTTTATATTAACTTCACCTGTCTGTATGCATGTATTCCGAAAAAAATTTTGAATTGATTTTCAACCCTTTTCCCGTGATCCAATCGCGCTGACACTTCGCAGGCAAACTAATGGCGACGACAAATATGGGCGGGATTGGATAAAGGGCGTGGTACCTCCCATACAATTCACAAATTAAAAATCCATTATTTCTGTTATTTTCACCACCGACCACATAGCTACACTCTGTGAAAATTTCAAAAAGATCACTCCAACCGTTTTCGAGGCTAACAAACACAAACTCTGATTTTTGTAATATTACTCAAAATTAATCATTACGGTCCCTAATTTCAATGGATAAAGAAATAACAGGCGACGACGGTTTCGGAGATAAGAAAAGACTGTCCAAATTATTCAAGTTAGGAGTTACTGGCACAATTAAATTAAGTCACTAGAAGCCTGTTTCCCGTCTTGTAGAGGACGAGATGTCTTCAGGCCATATAAAACTATCAAACATATCCTCCAAAGATTTAAGTTTCGAAATAATAGAGACAAAATCTGAAATTAAAGTTTGAAATCCTTTCTTTGTCTCCTTAAATAGCTTATAAAAGTCAACTTCAAATTTCCAACATGTCCAGCGAAGCCCACGTGCCTTAGCCGTATTATATCACAATAACTTCTATTGAAGCCAGCACACTTCACATGGGCATGACTATCACAAAGCCAACATGAAAGAAAGCAACCTCATAGACGCCCCTGACTGTACAAATCTAGTAATAATTACCAATTAGGTCTAAAGGTATGCAATAAAATAAAATAGCAAAACGAATTGGTACAAATTTCAAACACTAAACGACGAAATCCTGAAAGTATGCAGAATAATACTGGGTTATAGCATAATACGGTTAAAATATTTGGTTTACAATTTTTCCATTTAGCCCCCATCCCGCAATGTGCGATAAGGAACTTCGTTCCAACAATTTGTAAAGGCGCTTAATAAAAAACTTCAATGTTTCGTATAATCTGCTATAATTGTATAATCGCTCAATCGCTGGTATAATTGAAGGTCCGCAAGTGAGACAATTAATGAAAGATCCACCTTTTATAAACTGACGGATCTTGATGGAAGTGCATGGGCGTCCTTTGAAGTTGTGGCCAACAAATTCTAGGCCAACTACAATGCCAATGATTAAGTGGTATTAGTGGAAAATATGCTTCAAAGTTTTCGCGATCTGGGACGTACCATGAGCATCCAGGCTCACTACTTGTACAGTCATTTAGCGCACTTCCCAGAGAACTTGAGTGCGTTTCCACCAAGATAGGCAAATAATGGAAGACGGTTAACATTGAAGATGGCGCATTCGTATGATGGCAGACAATTTTTGGAGCTTGATTAGAGATGGGCATTCAAGTTCTCATACTAGAATGTCTGTTTGAACTAAGAACTAAAAAAGTACCTGCCTGCTATTCGCTTTTATAAGAACATAAATAACTTCGAAAACATATAAAAACAGGCAAAATATTCTGTGCTAATACTCAAAGTTCTACCAAAAGATAAACAATCCAGATCGATTGAGAGAACGAAAAATAAAGTGAAAGATAAAAAAGAAACCCTGAATTAGTAAGAACTGTCACCATACATAAAACCATAACATCAATTTCGAACTACGGACAACAACAATAAATATAATATGAATTCTCCAGCCTGCAAACGCACAAGACATGCTCTCCAAAACTCGTTATCAGTAGACACTGAAACTTCAAAATTCTCCCGCGTATCGATTAATTCGCCTTTCCGCGCAATCATAGAGAAATACTTAAGAGTTTCCATTACTCTCTTCGATGCCTCTTTATGACGACGAGGTAGTAGGCCATTTCATACAGTTTTATTTGCTGCTGTATTTTTACCAATTTTACACTTTCGTTTGACAGAAAATGAGTATTTTTGATCAATGCAAACAACATAAAACATAATATAGCTGTCATTAGTATCTATAAACCATATTTAAAATTAGTTCCTGTCTTCTTTGCTCTCTCATTCTCCATCATCGGCCTAGTACCTTTTCGATTAGCTGTGCCATAGAATCCCCTTGGCGCAATGCAAGCGTTAGACAGCCGTTTTGATAAACTAACGTTAACACTCACAAACACATTAACAGAGTCACTCACGAACCTAATACAGAACGAAATACTTCAATGTGAGCAGAGAATTATAGCAGAAGTGAATAAAAACATCTCTGGAACTGAGGCTAAATTGTTAAATGAGATATCTTTAAATGCGGACTCTCTTATATCTGTATTTCACGGAATCTTCTCTTCTCTTGAGACACAGTATTCCGAGTTCAGCGTGTTAAGAGGACAAATAGTGGTATTAAATAACAACATAAAAGCTGCTGAATCGAAAATACGGAACTTGCAAAAAACATCGGTATCTTGCGATATTCGCATTAATGGGATCTTAATATATGAGATAAGTTCGACAAGTTTCGACAACATTTGCAAAGCCATGAACATCAACACTCCAGGATATAGGACAATATACCGAACAAATTGGTAAAGCTTTTGAAAGCACCGAATCCGTTTTTAAGTCTGTGGCATTGTTTAGGAAAAACAATAAATCTTATTTATTTCTCATTTATTCTCACAAAAAAGTTGGCATAGAAGATGTTGTCATCTCAGAATAATTGTATAATTGATAATACCTTAGAATGCAGTGAAAGATAAAAAAAAACAGTACACAATTCAACATTTATTTGAACAAAACAATTGTAAAACGAAAACATCAGAAGTGTCACCACGAAATATCATAAACGAACTGTTTACCTCGCTGGTAGCCTTGCCTTGATATGGGCTGATGGAGCTATTCCGGCAACTGGTGTCCCTGGGTGTTGCTGAGATTGCTGGGGCGGCTGCTTCACTGTCGCAGACTTCCTTCACCCGGACTGGTTGTTGTTGTTGTTGTTGATATGATGGTGGTGGTTGTTTGCCCTTATGGATGACTTATACCCACACTTGAATATTCACCCGAAAGCACCAAATCTAAAAAAAAACACTAACTGTAGAGCTAATTTAAAATTATTTATTTGCCGGCTAGTGTGCTTGTGGCTGGTTTCTTTGTTGATTTTTTTAGTACAATAAAAAACAAGAAGAAGCACCGAAGTAAGCGAGACGCCGATGCCATTCGCTCAAAGTTGACGGCGCCAACTCGTCTGATGGCAAGGGCGATCATTAGGGCTGTTCACGATAACATACTCCCCGCCTTGCAGGAAGTGCAAATTAAATAATGGACCACGCAAACTTATTTTTTCTCTAATTAATTCATTAATTTATGTAAATAATACTACAGTTCATTTATAAAATGGAATAACAATAAAAAAAATAAGTAAAAATTAAATAGGAAATAATGGAGACAAAGTGGCAATTCAATTTTTCATGGTGCCAAACCCTCCTCTCCCACCTTTTCTGCTACGCTGAAGAATATCTCCCCAAATTTGGTATTTTGGCAGAGCAGATTACCGGGGCGTCCAACAGCTGGTCCAATTAGAAGGCGACAGGCTACGTCGGCTCCCAGGATGAGATGGACTGGGCGGCGATGGTTCCACATTGGGTCGGCCTCTTTATGGGCAGGCACTCTGAGGCGTTCAGGTGCTCTATATATTTGGGCCACTAAATTATGACCGTAGTTTACGTCTTCTATTGCGCATGTTACCTCCAGCTGCCAATCATCGTGAAGTCGGTGTTCCAGCGTTATGCAGGCAGGGCCCCGCACAACTGGGCACCGCAACCTTTCCACCTCTCTCTTCATCACCGAGGACCGTGCGGCATTAGGGTCGATGCGGACTCGCGCGAACGTATAGTCTTCGTGTCCGATTTTGACATTTACCAATGCCGACATTTTGAACCACAGATGATTTGGTGACAGAGGGTGCAGCCAGGTATTATGGGCTTGTAGACATTTCTTACACCGATCGAGGCTCCGGCATACGATGCGTCGGTGTGACTGTGCAAGGCAGTTGGAACACAATCCGTGCTCTGCCACCGCACGCAATTTCTGTTCCACCGTCATGACCTGAAACCGGGTGCATTGCCGTATGGCATGCAAGCGCCTACATAGCACGCAGGCGTAGTTCTCATTGAACAACCAGGGTTGCATTGCGATTAACTGTAAGTATGGAAAGATGCAATTAGTAAGTGACGATAGTAAGGAGCTACGGACTATGTTAGACAAGAAGATTACGACCAGTCATAATGAACTACGAGGACGAAGGACGAGTTTGTGAATTGGCCTTGTGATTGAGCCATTCTGAGTTTTCAGATCGGCTACACGAACTCGGCCGTCTACGCCATGGAAGACTTTAGTGACACGGCCTAGGCGCCAATCGGTGGGGCATGAAGGTTCGTTTCTTAAAACGACAAGATCTCCCTCTTCCAGGTCGATTTGAGGGTTTTTCCATTTAGTGCGTTTATGCAACTCCTTTAAGTATTCCTATTTCCAGCGTCGGCAGAATTCATGTTGAAGTGCTTTCAGCTTGCGCCAACGGTTTACAACTCTTCAGGAGCAGCAGGGGTCAGCATAGAGGAGCCGATTAAAAAATGTGCTGGCGTTAGAGCT
Source organism: Phaonia tiefii (assembly GCA_963931995.1). Taxonomy (NCBI): domain Eukaryota; kingdom Metazoa; phylum Arthropoda; class Insecta; order Diptera; family Muscidae; genus Phaonia; species Phaonia tiefii. The sequence goes on from OZ008367.1 coordinate 240,432,985, forward strand.
GAAAGTTCGCTAACGTCTTCAGAGAGAGCCGACAGTGGGCGAGAATTGAGACACGGCTCAATGGTCGCTAGAAGAGTGGAAAAGTCCTCAAACGTAAGTTTTATTTGCCCGGTCGTCTTTTTCATGTGCATTTTAACACTTTTGACACCCGCTTCCCACAGACCCCCCATATGGGGTGCCATGTTAGGTTTTGATGCCCGTATTTAGACACAGCGTCATCGCGAAGCTCCTTGATATGGGCAACGAAATCTGCAATAATTTGTCTTGCTGAGCCAACAAAGTTTCTACCATTATCTGAGAAGATTTTGTTGGGACAACCACGCCGGGAAATGAATCGGGCCAAAGCAGCTAGAAACGCAGGAGTGGACAGATCGCTTACGACTTCAAGGTGGATAGCCTTCGTCGAAAAACACACGAATACACAAGCGTACCCCTTTGTGATCTTGGTGTATCTGCCAGTAAAGCTCTTAAGCTCGAAGGGGCCTGCGCAATCGACGCCGGTATTCGTGAAGGGCCGACTAAACTCGGTCCTTTCAGCGGGAAGTTCGCCCATAATTTGACCTTGCAGCCGTTTCCGATATAAAACGCAACGTTTGCAATTATTGATGCACGTTTTTATCAGATTTTTCGCCTTGAGTATCCAACACTCCTGTCGAACAGTATGCAGTACTAAGTGTGGGCCACCGTGGAATACCATTTTGTGAACAAATTCGACATATAATCGAGCTATGGTAAGATGTCGTTCATGGTAAGATAAACTTTTCGTTGAGCCTAGGCGACCGTTGGCACGAATTAAACCGTCCTTGTCCAAAAATGGTGTAAGTGTCAGAATAGAGCTACAAGAATCGATTTCCGGTCTTTTGGACAAACATTTGTATTCTCGCTCAAAATAAACCCGTTGCGACAGTAACATGAGCCGATTTTTTACGAATAATAACTCCGTAGCCGAAATTTTTAACGATTCGTATTGAGAGGGCTCTGTTTTACGCCTGGTCTTGTTAGCAAATCGGAACATATATGCTATCACGTGAATCGCGTGAGCCCAATTAGAGAACCGATTTAAAATATCATCGTGGTCCGTTGATTTAGCAAAATGAACTTGTAAATTTTACATTTCATCTGTCGTCTCGAACTCTGTGCTGTTAGAGGGCCACTGAGAACTACTTCTGGAAATCCAATCAGGACCGTGCCACCATAACGGGTTATGTTTTAGTTCCTCAGGGATCAGCCCCCGGGTTGCTAAATCTGCGGGATTATCTTCAGAGGCTACATAATACCAGTTTTTGTTTCCAACTTTCTCTAACATTCAGTATATTTGCAGGGGTAAACCTTCTAACAGTTTGGTGCAATTTTACGTCCATTTTCGCAGTTCAAATCCACCGCATTTCAATATAGCGATCAGCTGGTCTCGTGCCAGTAATGCATCAGAAATTGTCTTAGCCCCGTATAGAACATCATCCACGTAGATTGAGCTACGAAGAATCTGAGCACCGATTGGGAAACGCTTTTCTTCATCGTCTGCCAGTTGCAGCAGAGTTCTAAGAGCCAAATACGGAGCGCAGTTCACTCCAAAAGTGACCGTATTGAGCCTATAGTCGCAAATTTCGTTATCTTCAGAGCTACGATATAATAGCCCTTGATAAAACGCGTGCTCTGGCTTCACAAGTATTTGTCTATACATTTTAGTGACGTCAGCACTAAACGCGTATTTGTATAGACGCCATTTTGTTATGAGTGACACAAGACTGCTCTGAAGGGTTGGACCAACATATATAAGTCATTTAGACTAACTCCACTAGCTGTCGGACTTGAGGCATTATATACAACCCTCAGCTTCGTTGTCGCACTTTCAGGTTTATATACAGCGTGATGAGGCAGGTAATACTCAGGACCACTTTCAGACATTTTAATTTTCTCCATATGTCCGAGATCCAAATAATCTTTAATTACCTCATCGTATTGAGCCTTAATTTCTGGTCTACGCAACATAGACTTCTCATTTCGTTCAAATTGACGCAACGTTATATGTCTACTTGGGCCCAGTTTTGAAATATCACTCTTGAAGGGCAGACTCACTATATATCTCCCTTCAGTATTTCGTACTGTAGTAGAACGGTAGATTTCTTCACAATCCCTTTGGAGTGTTTTCACTTCTTGAGCGGAATCTTCTTTGCAAGGAGCTAAATTGAACAACGATTTTAACTGAGTATTTATCAGAACTCGTTTGTTCTCATATTGCGTTTTCAAATTTTGCCACGCAATTTCAAAATTTTCGGCCGTGATTGAAATATTGCGATTAATTTCCCTAGCTTCCCCATGTGTCTTTTAAAAAAGATAAAAAAAGTTTTTCCACTGGGCTAAGTCTCCGATTGTTTACGTAAATGGCGCTAAACATGTCCCGAAATGTGGGCCACGAGATATAGTCACCATGAAAAACTCCAATGTCACATGGGGGTACCGAAACCCCATAATTGGGAACCACTGTACTAGGCGCAGCACTTTTTCTATGGGCAAGTTCTTCTTTGCCTTTCCAATATAATTTATGCATTTTACATGTGCCCTACGGGCCTGTGTATGCCTTGCTTGAACCACGGCTAGCTCCTTTTCTTTATCTAAGCTTCCTGAAAAACACTCATCATATAGTTTCTTATATCTGGTCCAAACTTTACTTAATTCATTTTTCTCAAATTCTATAGCATCCGCAGTGTAATCTGTGAAATCTTCTTCACTAATTTGAGCTTCAGCTGCGATAACTTCGCCAGCTGCATGCAAATATTTCTCAAGTGCCGACATATTCCTTTATTTATATATTTCTTCAGCTACTGGCCAATGCTTTTTATTATTTCAAGAACGAAAAAAAACTCCAAAAGTTGCGTATATTGAGCCACAACTGTCTCATAGAACCGCAAGATTTTCTTTTCCACTACTTATGTTATTGGCCAACACTTAATTATCACCAAGCAAGTCAAAAAATCCAAAAGTTGCGTATAATGAGCCACCACTGTTTCATATAACCGCAAGATTTTTTCTATTTATGTTATTGGCCAACACTTTTAATTATCATCAAGCAAGATAAAAAAATTCAAAAGTTGCGTATAATGAGCCACCACTGTCTCATAGAACCGCAAGATTTGTTTTCTCTATTATCTTTTGACTATGTGCTGAGCAACGTAAATCATAAACAACAACTTCACTTTGCATATGTTTCATATAATATTCATATGTTTTGTTGTTCTCTAAAGGACTTACTATGTCAGGTATAGAGCAACGACAATATATGTATACTTGTTTGACTGTGTGCAACAATATATGAAAAAAAAAACGGTACTACAATCCGCTTGACGATCGTTAAAAAATCACCGTGGCTAACCTTAAATTTTCTGAGCCACTTCTGAAATTTATTCTTGAATTTTTCCTATTATTAGAACTCTTTCTTGTTTTTCCACACCGTACTTCAAATATTCTCACACACTCCACTTTTCGCCAACTTTTTCCGAGCCACAAATTGTTTTGAACCATAAAATGTTAGCACGAAATTTGGGCGCCTTTGCAAAACACTCCACGCACCTTGTTGCTCCTTTCTCGGTAGAATGACCAAATGTTTACCTCGCTGGTAGCCTTGCCTTGATATGGGCTGATGGAGCTGTTCCGGCAACTGGTGTCCCTGAGTGTTGCTGAGATTGCTGGGGTGGCTGCTTCACTGTCGCAGACTTCCTTCGCCCGCACTGGTTGATGTTGTTGATATGATGGTGGTGGTTGTTTTCCCTTATGGGCGACTTATTATTATGAATATTCACCCGAAAGCACCAAATATAAAAAAAAACACTAACTTTACAGTTAATTTAAAATTATTTATTTGCCGGCTCGTGTGCTTGAGGCTGCTTTCTTTGTTGATTTTTTTAATACAATAAAAAACAAGAAGAAGCACCGAAGTAAGCGAGACGCCGATGCCACTCGCTCAAAGTTGACGGCGCCAACTCGTCTGGTGGCAAGGGCGATCATTAGGGCTGTTCATGATAACACGAACCATTGAGTGCAAACAAAATAAACAAAAACATACAATAAAAATAGCTATTACTCTAAAGTGCACAACAACAGGGAAACTTCAAGGAAAGAGAAAAACAACAACAATATATTGTATTCCTCCACAAAAAATAACTAAAATCAGCATGAATACGCGTTTGACTCAAATCAATACTCTTCTCTCGGATAGTGAAAGTAAAATAAAAGTAAAAAAAGTAAAGTAAAGTAAAAAAGATTACTCACCAATTTGAAGAGCTAATAAAAGAAAGTGAGAAAAGACTCTTAAATGAATTCGATAAGAGATTTTGTGAAGTAAGAGATGAAACGAATGGGTTAGTTGAAAGAGTTGCAATCCTCGAAACAGTCGCGGGTGAAATTGAGACAATGAAAACGCAAATAAATTGAAAATTAAATTATGAAACAGAAAATTATCAATTAAAAAATGTGGCCATTGGTCTAAATTACAGGCTATTGCAACAAGAAAATCTAGTGGTAGCCAATGGTGTATGTATTACTGGTATTCCCGAATATGATAATGGAAAATTAGCTGACCTTTTCAATAATATCTGCAAGAGTGTGAATGTTGCGAACATAAATTTATTGACTATTTATCGTGTAAGAAACACAGGAAAAAATATTCGCGGTATCCGCGACGGGCCTATATTCGCCAAGCTTCAAACGCCGTATGAAAAAATTATTTATTAAAAGCTATAGCCGATTTTAAAAGAAATAACAGACAACACCTTACCTTACGCCAAATTGGGCTTGAAGATGATATCCCGTTTTATGTTACTGAAAATTTAACCCCGTATAATCACAAACAACTGAAAAGTAAAAAGGATAACCAAATCAAGGCCGCCTACACTTATCGAGGACTGGTTTATGTTCGAAAATTTGACTCTGAGGATCCAATCTGCATAAGGAATTTTGATGAGTTGAACAATTTTTTCGATGGGTTTTATTTTAGACCAGAGATTATAAATAATTTTTGATATTTTCAACTTGGCTGTACTGGTCAACAATTTTCAATGAAAATTAAACAACGTTAATTTCAATTTTCCCCAACGTTTCTCCGGATTTTCCCGGCTTCTTCAGGGAGATGTTTATTTGGATCTACAAAATTATGTTTTACAATGTTTTTTTTATTATTTTAAACTTTTGCATTTAACACTTACTTTTAGTCACAGTCAACCTACACTGTCTATGATCAAATTATAATTCGCGCTAATTTTGTCTATGTCCTCTTTGCTGTTCATTGTTTTGTTTGCTTTTTGCCTTATTCGTAAACTTTCTAGTGTCATTCGTTTTTTCTTCTTTGTTTTCTATATCTAATATTTTTGTGTTATCAAAGTCAGGCGTGTGTTCAGTGTCTAGTGCGTGTTCGTGAATATTGCCTTCAATGTTGTGTTCGATTTGTGTGAAAATATTATGTTATTGTTAGGGATTAATAGTTTTAGTGATTTGTTGTCAGTTAGATGGTTAATGAAAGTTGTACTAAAATATCGTTTTTCCTCATTGTTATTAGTGCCAGTTTTGGTGTTGTACAAGCTTTTCTGGTTGATTTTTTTGTTAGTTAATGACTTGATTAGTCTTAGTGGGTAGCTGTTTTGTTGTAAATTTTTAGTGAGTTTATGTATGTTTTTGTTCTTAAATTGTGCGTCAGTTGTATCTAAGACTTTGCTTATGAGGCCAAAAGCTGTGTTTATTTTTGTTTGTTTTGGTTGTGCAGAAAAGTAGTTAATGATTGACATTGGTTTTGTATAATTATTATTTTTTTCACTTTATATTTTAATCTTATGCGCTTTTATTACCCTACCTATTTGTTTACATTTTATAAACCTAGTTTTTTATCTTGCTACCCAATCAGCCGACAAAGTGAAGTGATTTTTATAAACTCATATTTTAATAATGTTGTCGTTAAATAGTGGTTATCTTGGTTCCAGAGACAGTGTGCATACCATGATTAGAATTATGTCTAAGATGAAGCGAGGAATGAGAATCATCCATATTAATGCACAGAGCCTTCTAAAAAAGATTGGCGAGTTTCGCTATATCTTTATTGGCTCCGAAATCGATATGGTATGTGTAACTGAAACGTGGTTTAGGAAAGATATGCCTGTTGAGTTAGTAAATCTTGATGGATATAAGTTATATCGGGCTGACAGACTTGGGCATGCTGGTGGAGTTGCCATTTATGTGAGAAATACAATTACTTCCAAAATTTTGCTTATATCTCCACCTGATGACGCATTGGAATACCTAACACTAGGCAGCCGTGACCGTTAAATGTTAATTGGAAATGTGTATAGACCTAATAATCACACCTGCATAGACAGTCTAATAACAAAGATTCGAGAAATTTCTTTGTCATTCAATGACGTCGTGATCACAGGTGATTTTAATTCGAACTTGATTTTTTATAACAGGCTCCTTAATGAATTCACAACAATAGGTTTACATTCTGCTAATTTAAATAACCCCACACACTTTTCAAACTCAGCAGTTTCTTGTAGCAGTTTCTGCTGTTTCTTTTAGCAGAACTGAAAAATATTCTGCTATATAATCAACTTTCCGCTAGTAATTTTTCAAAACATGACCTTATATTCCTAACTTACAACTTCGATCTTACTTATACTAATGAAATCATATCATAAAGGGATTTTAAGAATATTGATCACAATGAGATATCGAATGATTTAACATCAATTCACTGGGACCAAATCTATTATTTCGAGCATGCCGACGACAAAGTTAGATTTTGACGTGACAACGTCTTAAATTAGGTTGCGGCTGGGAGTCACTTATGAAAAAGTGTAACGCCCGGTAACGTTACGATGAGTCACCGAACGAGAGAGAGGCCCGCCGAATGCCTTGCGTCTCTCTCCCACTCAATAAATAATTCTGTGTGTGCGGATGTGTGTGTTTACTTGTGTGCCAGAAACGATTTGCTTTGCTGGCTTCTAGTGGCTGTTGGTCGGTGGTGTGAGTGTTTTTGTTTTTTGGCACATCATATACTTATATGACGACTGAGCAAGTATGTATGTGCGTATATATGTGCGTGTGTATGAATATTGATTTAGATCAGTCTGCATTGGATAAGGTATTATTTTTTGTTTTTTTTTGTTTTTTGGCTTTATGATATGTGTAGTGTATGTTTGTGTGTAGAAATTTTCATATGAATTAGGTAGCCAAAACGAAACAGAGAGCTGCGGTCGGCTTTAAAAACGATATGCGAATATGATGAATTGAAATACTTTTTGGTTAGTAAATTATTTTCTTTTGTTTTTAATAAAAGAAATGTTTATTTTTTATAATAAAAGAAATGTTTATATTTTATAATAAAGGATATGTTTATTGTTTATAATGTCACATTTGATAATGTGTTCATACAAATCGCACAGGTACCTAGATGGTGTTGAAATTACTTCTATTTTCCTAAACCATAAGTTTCAATAAATGTTAAAACATCGCCCGTGAGTTCTAACACTCATTGGTTTTTTTTTTTATTTTACAAATTTTAATTAATTTCAAATTTATTTAGCAAAAATTTGAACCTTCGATCTGAATAAATGTTTTGATTTTCGAATTGATTCTTTAAAATTACAAATATTAAGAAAAAGTGGCAGATATAAGAAAACTTGATTTAAACTGTGTTGAGCAAGAATTTTAACATCTAATCAATATGAAAATCAAATCAATCTAAACAAAATAGGTATATTTCTATAGTTAAAATTTGTGCAATTCTTATTTTCATTCAATTCCTTGTTCCTATTGTGCAATTTGATTATATTCATATCAATAAATATTCTACCGAGAAAAAGACGTTGTCACGTAAAATCTTCGCCCGTAAAACCGACTTTACAGGCAACAATTTTTTTGAACATAATATTGCCCGTCTCTATAACAAGCATGCCCCATTGAAGCATAAGTCTTTAAAACCACGCCAACAACCTTGGTTTAATGAAATTATTAAAAACTTAATTGCTAGAAGAAATATTGCCTACGATAGATGGACAAAATTTAAAACTAATAGGCTACATATGGAATACAAATCCATCAGAATGCAAAGTTGTTCGACAAATAAGGCTCGCAAAAGCATCTTTCTATGGTAACAGATATAAATTGGCAGTCTCAAACAAACAGAAATGGAGAGAGATTAAAAGTATAGGAATTGGAATGGGAAAATCACCTAAAGTATCACAACTGGATTTGAACGTATTAAACCAGACATTTATAGCCCATGATGTACCTCCACCAGAAAAAAATGGATGCACTTACGAATCTGACCTAAATCCCCCAAAAAACAATTTGCATTATCATTTCAGTTTTAATTGTGTATTGCAAGCCTTGCTACGTATCAAATCGAATGCTACCGGACTTGATGAAATCTCCCCCCAATTTCTAAAACCACTTGTATTCTTTCTATTACCATATATAACACATATATTCAACCACGTACTTACTACCTCAATCTTTCCAAGCAGCTGGAAGAGAGCTAAAGTGATTCCTGTTCCTAAGTCTAATGATGAATTCCGACCTATAGCAATATCATCTTACCTATCCGAAACCTTTGAAAACTTTATAAATCAACAGATCACTTCCTATCTCACTGCACATCATCTCCTAACTGACCGACAATCAGGATTTCGCGCTGACCGTAGTTGATAATAAACATATTAATTTTCTGATTCTTTTGGATCACTCTAAAGCGTTTGATTCGGTGGACCACGTAATTTTGACCTACAAGCTCTCTAGGTTCTTCAATCTCGAATCTAGTGCAATTCGGCTCATTGAATCATACCTTTCCAACAGATCACAAGCGGTATGTTTTGATAATAAACTCTCATTCTTTCTGAAAGTTGCGCGCGGGGTTCCGCAGGGATCAATTTTTGGACCACTATTGTTTTCCTTATATGTTAACGATATTGCCGATATCATGAATGGATATGACATGCACGTCTATGCTGATGATGTGCAAGTTTGCGTTTCGTGTACTAGTGTTGACCTGGGATCTTACATTAATGAAATCAACTACACATTGGAGCGTATCAGTAAATGGGTTGCAGATAATGGTCTAAACTTGAACCCTAACAAGACAAAATGTATTGTGATTTCGAAAAATGCAATCGATACATCTACTCTACCAAGTCTTTTTCTTAAAGGTAACAAAATTGAATATGTAAGCAGTGCCAAAAACCTGGGTGTCATTTTTGATAACTCTCTCTCCTGGAATAAACACATCGAACAAACCATAGGTCAGGTTTACGGTATGCTGCGGACTCTATGGTCAATTCAACATTTTATTCCAACTGATGTTCGTCACACAATTGCCAAATCTTATCTTTTGTCAAAGCTATTGTATTGCTGCGAAATATACGCGAATTGCGATTATTCCCATGAGAAAAAATTTAAAGTTGTACCCAATGCCGTCGTACGCTTTGTCTATGGGATAAAGCGACCAGATTCGGTATGTTTATTTGCAAAGCGTTTTTACGGAATGGAATTTTTGAGGCTACTGGAATTTCGATGCTTGATTTTCATTCATAAGATAATATACACCCGCGAACCATAGTATTTGTATAGTATGTTACAATTTTCTTTATCTACCCGAACTAATTGCATAAAACCTCCACAAAGCTGTTAATTGGTTTCAGATAAGCAATTTCTGGTATTTGCCATACGACTCTGGAATACCCTACCCCTTAATCTAAGAAATATACCCAATTTCAATCAATTTAAAAATAAATTTTGTAATCACTTCTCTTTGTTGTAATATACGGGTATTTCAACTATTAACTATTGATTTTCTTTGTTTATCTTATGTTTTAATTTTTGTTTATTAAACATTTCCCAAGTTACTCAATCTCTTTAACCTGTGTATCAGTAATTTATGTATATCCATTATGCCAAAAATTAGATAGTACTTTAATTTATAAGCTGAGCTTTACGCAACAAATAAATCAATAAATAAATTGGGTTTGACTCGAATCGTAGCGAACATATTAATGAAAGCCTAACAACGGGAAACTTTAAACTACTTCGGGCGGCAAAAACATTGCAGAGGTCACAAAAAAATTACACATCATTTTCACTACGTGGCCTTGTGTTCATTAAGGTGAATTAATCGGATCTCAAGTCTTGTTGAACTTAACAACTTTTTTCGCAATTCTGAGGACAATTATGCACACGACAATATGTAGGAAAACTAATGTAATACCGAACTAAACACAACTATTAACTAACATGCCTTTACAACGTTTTCTCTGTAACTTAAATAAACACATCTGTAATCGTACACAACACAAAATTACATCTAAAATTATTGTCGCCAAAGTTTACACTACAACATACACACGGCGGTCGCAATATAAATAAGAAAAAGCATTCCCTATAAGATGATTTGTAAGTCTGATAATGCAAGTAAAATTGAGTTTGTTTTTGTTGAGATAGGGCTTAATGATCATAAGATGCTATTGGGAAGTATCTATAGACAAAACTGACACGTTCCCTTTGACAACTTGATGGATATAATTGACAACTTCGTTGCCCAGTATACAGATATTGTTATTGCTGGTGATTTTAACTCGAATCTTCTTAAAGAATCTGCGCTTACTGATGCATTCTTGGATATTGGAAGATCGTCTCGGCAACATCTTCAATAGTCTCATCTCATTTGCTACACTCTAATCATCTACGCCATAGTCTTTGTAACTCTAATGCTCCAAATCCGCTAGTCACATAGAATTCTTCGAGTACAGATACTACAAATACTGTATTTTTAAAACAACTTCTGCCAAATCTCATCGTCTTCATTACACATACATTCAATACGATAATTACCAAAAGCAGTTTTCCTACTGTTAATAACTGTTTAAATTATTAAAGTAAAAGTATTCTTCTCTCCCTTTCCTCTCCTTTCTTCGTGTAAAATGAATTATGTCTTCTGCGAGTTCCCCTATTACTTTCTACGCTTCCTAACTTTCGCTCCCCCTTCTCTGGAATTTCCCTTCTACTTTCCCTTTTCTCCGCTATTCTTAATTTCCCAAGCCTTTCTTCTTTCTTTTAGATATAAGTTAGTTAAGTTTTACTTTTCCCCCCTCACACACGTTAATTTCCCATTTCTCTGTCCGTGACTATTTGAAGGTTTCCTTTAATAAAGTTTATTTTAACGTTTAACGAAATTCCCTCACGTAGTTATTATTTCAAAAGTCAAAATGTCTCGCCATCCCCTATAACATTATTCATGGTCCTTCGTAACCGTTTTTTATTATTACCAGTGAAATTGATTAAATTATTTAATTTTCTCTCGCTCTCCCCTCCCTCTCGATCACTCGAAGTGTTCCCAAATTTGTTTTAATTATTTAATTTAATCTATTTCTCTGATTTCTCTCTCATTTCTCAAACAAATTCCTGTGAAAGTGAAAAAAAAACATTTATCTAAACATAAAACACAAATAAGAACATTCAACATAAAAACACAAACAAAATTTAACAAACAGTGGTTAAATTACAAAGCCAAAACACACACACACAAGGCTCAATATTATCGCCAACAAACACAACTCATTCCCATCACCAACATTCTCAAATCCCCACGCTGTTTACGTCCCCACAGTATGCGGTAAGTCTCTTTTTTTTACTCTCTCGTGGTTATAATTAAACAACAAAGTGGACATAAACTAAATAATTAATATAATTATTTAATATTTCGTTTGTGTCACTTTGTTGATTATTATCACATATTTGACATTTCACCCACTTTCCATCAACCTGATATCTCAGCGTTGCCACTGCGATTCTTTTCTCTCATCAGCTGATCGACAGAGTTGTACTTACTTATACTCTGCGATCAAACGGTCTTACCAGATCGTCTCGGTAGCAGGTGTCTCTACTCTTGATAAGTTTCGACCTTTTTTGGTTATCGGGCACACTTTTTTGTTGCTCTAATTTCTCAACTTCTATATCTTACTTTTTTTGTCTTTTTTTTTTGTTTGAAATATGTTTTTATTATCTACATAAAGAGTTACGCTCATCGCTGATTCACCGACTCTGTCACACTTTTGTGTCACACGTGTCACACAAAAAAAAAACGAAAAAAAATAAAAACAAAAATCAAAGAAAAAACGAACAAAGAAACGAAAAATTTCATAGATTGTTGTGCCACTCTTAGTTGGAAGATCAAATTGAGCTGCTTATTCTTTGTGCATGAATACATACATATAAGGTACAAGCTGACAAACGTGTAAATCATTTACACGTTTGTTGTAATAACAAACAACAACTATGTGTCTCTCATCTTCCAGAATTACCTTTTATTAAAAATCGATTAAAATTAAAGCATGTTTCGACGGGCGCCGTAGGCGCGTTCCAATCCACCAGTTTGGTAATATTTCAATTAGACTACAACTAGCAGTAATATTAGTCTAGGTTTACTTGAAATGAGTGTAATTGATATCGTACTTATAGATTAATGTTTAATAAAATTTTTTTCGTTTTAGCCTCCCAATACTGTTTGAGACATCGGTTAGGGCTGCTGCGTGTGGGTTAATGTGTTCTCGCAATCTTTTGGAGTGATTTATTGCGTACTGATTGATGGTTTCTTTTATGGTTTTTACGCCAAGTTCTTTGTGGAGGTCGTCATTGCGGATGTACCATGGAGCGTTTACAATATCCCTAATAACTTTGTTTTCGAACTTTTGTATAGAGTCCAATTGTGAGTTGCCGGTGCAGCCATACAGCTGAATACCATACGTCCAAATTGGTTTTATATTTTGGTTATAAATAAGGATTTTGGAAAGTCTAGAGTGCGATCCAATAAGCCACTTTAAGTTTCTATATTTCAAATTCAGTTCTTGTATTTTCTTTTTTACATGCTCTTTCTATTTAAACTTTGCGTCCAGAGTCATTCACAAGTATTTTGCACAGTTAGAGTATGGAATTACGAGGTTTGATATATATACTGGTAGATTCGTTATTTTCCTGTTTGTAAAGTTTATATGCGTTGACTTCTTGTCATTTAGGTTTATCTTCTGTGGTCAGTAAGCATGTATCATCGGCAAATGTTGCCATGGTGCAGTGCTTTGGAGAAGGCATGTCATATATGTACAATAGATAAAGGAGAGGACCCAGGATGCTGCCTTGTGGAACACCTGCATTAATGGGATACATTTCGGAGATTTCACCTTTTACCTTAACAAAGAAGAGTCTATCTTCTAAGTATGAACTTAGAATATCTCTGTAATAAAGGGGCGGGATTTGTCGTAACTTTTTTATTAATCCTATATGCCACACCTTGTCGAAAGCTTGTGCTACATCTAGAAAGATAGCTGAGCACACTTTTATCTCCTCCAGAGCTTCTTTATTTATGCTTGTTATTCGATGAACTTGATCTAAAGTAGAATGTTTTTCTCGGAATGAGTGTCTGTCTGCCGTCCGTACGGACGTGTTTCTGTTTAATTCCGCGTCCAATAGTGTTTTAAATTCATATCCGTGTCAATCCGTGTGCAAATCCGTGTTAAACTAAATAAGAAAAATAAATAAATAAAAATTAATAAATTTACCGTCAACAAACCAAACAAAGCTCAATAAACCAAACTAAATATCTTTGAAAAATCGAAATAATTAAATAGAAAAATACCATACGATAATACAAACAATAACCAAAACAACAAAATGTGCAAAACGAAAAGAAGGAAACAATAACAACATCAACTAAGGCTGTTTACGTCAACCACGCGAAGGGCTTTTATGCCCCTCTCTGTGTGGTGCATTTGTTGTCCCCCGCTCCCTCTCCTATACGGTACAGCATAGACTGTGTTTTCTTCGTCTTCTCGTTGCTGCTCAGTGCTTAAGGCATAACACTAAGCATTGTGTGGATATCAGCGGGAAGGCGGGGGACTCACTGTTTGTGTTTACTGCTGTGAATTTGTTCTGTGTGTTTGTATGTCGCAATGGTGTGTAATTTTGTTATACATTATGGTAACATACGAGGGTTGAGGACGAATTTTTTCGGTGTGTACTCGCATATTAATATTCATCGGCCTGATGTTCTTGCTCTATGTGAAACCCAGGTGCGCGAGGATTCTGATCCACAGGATTTTCACGTTCCTGGGTACCACACTCTATCCCTTTTATTTCCCACAGAGGCCTTGTGGTTTATGTGAAAAATGGCATAGTGTTTCAGAGTCAGCGACATTTCGACTCACAAGATCCAGAATTTAACTCTCTTTGGGTAAAATTTAAGATTGGAACACATGTCCTACATTTCGGATTTCTTTATAGAAGTCCTAATGCGGGAAGGGAGGCATCCTTTAATGGCTTTGACACCCTTTCCGATTCCATTTCTGAGATATTGGGGAATTATCCAGACAGTGAAATCGTTGTTGCTGGTGATTTCAATGTCCATAATTCCTCCTGGTTAACGCATTCGAGCCATACAACTACGGAGGGCCAATACGCTGAGCTCTTCGCCGCTCATAATAACTTAACGCAATTGGTGAATGAACCGACGCACATTCCGTGTGTTCAAGGGCACAACCAAAATTTACTTGACCTCTTCTTAACTTCGCACCCTGAAAAGTACGAAGTTAACACGCTTGCACCTCTGGGTAATTCGGATCACTGTATCATTTCAGCGTCCTTTTCGTATTCAGCTCTTCGTCTCGCTTCAAACACAGTCCCGAAGCGAAAAATTTTTATCTACGAAGAGGCACGTTGGGCTGAGCTTAACAACTTTTATCAGCATTTTAACTGGAAGCTTTGTTTTCTGGACAATGACATAGATGCTGCTGCTGAAATGATCGAAAAGATGATTTTGATTGGTATGAATTCATTCATTCCGACGAAAATTATTTCGGTTAAACCATCGGAAAAAAGTTAGTGTAACCAGACATGCAAGAATGCTGTCAGATCCAAAGAGGACGCGTTCAGAGACTGGCGTTCTAATAAAAACGTTGATACTGAACTGCTACGCAAACAGGCAAGATCCAAGTGTGCCAAAGTACTTCGACGCGAAAAGTTTCTTCACGAACAGCGTATTCGTGCTAAAGTCCTTTCTTTCCCTAGTGGAAGTAAGAACTTTTGGTCATTTGCAAGAAGAATAAAAGATAGTTCTTCCTCTATCCCAACGCTTCTTAAAGATGACATAACATTCACTGAACCGGTTGATAAAGCTAACCTCTTGGCTGAAATGTTTGCAAGGAACTCTTCCTTGCCGGATAGCAATCAACCACTCCCCGTGATCAATCACGTATCTTGTTCCATGCCCAAAATATTTTTTCGAACACGAGGAGTTAAAAAGGTTCTTGCGAATCTCGTCGTAGGTAAATCCCCGGGCCCGGATGGCATATCTGCACTGGTCTTGAGTAGGTGCTCTTCGACACTGGCGTGTCCACTGCGCAATCTTTTCAACCTTGCATACCGTGCCGGAGTCTTCCCGGCGCGTTGGAAGGTTGCTAATGTCCAGCCAATCCCTAAAAAAGGTGATGCAAGTAACCCTGCAAATTACCGCCCAATTGCAATTTGTTCTGCGCTCTCGAAGGTTATGGAGAGCATGGTTAACCACCATCTAGTGAAGTATCTTGAGTCCAATGACCTTCTTAACGATCGGCAGTATGGCTTCCGTAGAATGAGATCTACTGGAGACCTGATGGCGTTCCTTTCGGAACAGTGGAGTCGATCCATCCACCGGCTTGGTGAGAGTAAGGTAGTGGCTCTTGATATTTCCAAGGCCTTTGACAGAGTATGGCACGATGCACTCTTGTCAAAGCTCGCTGCTTTTGGTGTCGGTGATAACTTCACTCGATTTATATCGAGTTTTCTCAGAGATCGCACTATACGAGTTGTTGTAGATGGGGTTTCATCCGACGAGCATAAATTGACTGCAGGTGTACCACAGGGCTCTGTTCTTTCTCCTTCTCTTTTTCTTATTTTCATTGACGATCTCCTGGGTCAGACTGTGAATCCAATCTACTCTTTTGCCGATGATAGTAATCTCTGCCATTCTTATTCATTCGATCGTAGGCCAAGTCTTCAAGAGATTGAAGTCAAACGCCGGACGATGAATGAAACACTCGACCGCGATCTGGTATCCATTGTTGAATGGGGTCGAAAGAATAGAGTAGATTTTAATGCGAGTAAGACCCAGTGTTGTTTGTTGTCGCATAAACGTATTGCTGACCCAGGTGTGTCGTCATTGTCTATGGACGGTGTGGATATTGATGAATCAGACGCTCTTGATGTTCTGGGCATGAAAATACAATGTGATGTCCGTTGGGCAAAACATGTATTTGAAGTGTCGAAAGATGCATTCAAGTGTCTAGGCTTTTTAAAGCGGTGCAAGAAATACTTCACTCCCTCTGATCTTCTCAATATCTACACCACCTACATCAGGCCAAAGATGGAGTATAACTCCCATATATGGGCAGGTGCTCCTAGGACTTCTTTGGAGCTTCTCGACCGTGTCCAGAGGAGAGCGACGGTGTTAATAGGGGACAGTAGGGTATCCAACTCTATTGCCTCCCTTGAGCATCGTCGAAATGTGGGTTGCGTGTCACTGTTGTATCGATATTCCCACGGTATGTGTTCCTCGGACATCCGTCAACTTATGCCGGACGTGAGGATATTTAGCCGAAGTACGCGGCTTTCCAGGAACTCTCATCCGTTTTTTATCGAGTGGCCGATTGACCGCACTACACACTATAGAGAAAATTCGTTCTTCAGCCGTACAGTCCGTATGTGGAATAAACTTCCGGCTGGTGTGTTTCCCACCAATTGTGACATACAAACATTCAAGGCAAATGTCAACAGACACTACTCCCTCCTTCCACCCTCTACTACCTCAATTTTCCTTCGCCAACACAATGCACTGCATTTATAGGGGGCATCCCCTGAGTGTTGGTTTGATAAAAAAAAAAAAAAAATAAAAAAAAACTGGTAGTTAGGGATAAAATTTTTCTTTCCAACGATTAATTTTAAGCGTTTAATAAAGAGTCTTTCCAATAACTTTGACAGCAGGGGCAACAGAGATGTCGGGCGATAAGAAGATACGTTATACGGATCTTTTCTAGGTTTAGACATCATAATAACCTTAGATATTTTACAACATATTGGTATGTATTTATGTGGTAGGTTTCTTAAAATTTCCGCTGTTATTAGGTCGAAGCCGGGAATTTTCTTTGGCTTGAACCCATTATTAATCTCATTTTGTGTCTCTAATGATGTGAAATGTGATATTGTTTCGTCACTTTGTTTAGCGTCTGGGAATATTAGTAAGTTTTCTGAATCCATAGGTTGAAAAATATTTGAAAGGTGAATTGCGAATACTTCAGCTGTTTCTTATCATTTCTAATCCATTCTCCATTCGAATTTTTTAGGGGAAATTTGTGCTTTATGGGCTTATTTTGTATTTTAACAAATTTCAATAGAGAATAATCCGTATCTTTATCCGCAGTTGGTTGTGAAATTTTTTTGTTTGTGGTATTGTCTTCAAATTGACAAATTTTTCGCTTCAGAGTCTTTGCAAGATAGTTGAGTTCGGTCTTCAAAGCTGGTTGCCTTAGGCGTTGCCATTTATTTCTTATATTTCTACTTAATTTGACAAGATCTAGTATATATTTGGGGTATTTTTGTCAACCAAATTTAATTTTAGTTTCGGGTGTGCTACACCACGCACACTACTGTAGCTGCTGGGTGAAGAGATCAACTTCTATCTCGAGGTCTTCGGCTGTTGTAATATAATTCGAAGTATTAATTATGTCACCTAATACTAACCTGAAGTAACTCCAGTCGGTGTGAGATTTCGTAATGTGGCATGGTTTTTTTCATATTCAAAATTTTCGCCTATTTCCAAGTATATAGGAGAGTGATCAGAGCTCAGATCAAAGCCTTCTTCAATGTGCAGTAAACTTTTGCATACCTGCTTAACTATAAAGAAGTCAATTAAATCAGGCTTTTTATTGGTGTCTGTCGGTCAATATGTAGGTTTGTCTGTTGAAATTATTTCACAACCTACGCTATTTGCGGCTTTAAGTACTTCTCGACCTTTAGTAGTTGTCAATCTAGACCCCCAGCGAGTATTTTTTACATTAAAATCGCCCCCTAGGATAAACTTTCCTTTGTAATTATGCAACATATTTCTGTACATATCGAAGTTGATATTGTGTCTGGGAGGGCTATAGATTGCACTGACTAAAACTACAGATCTCTGGAGATTTACGGATACTGTAGTTATTTGGAATTATTTTGTGCAGAGGTTTGCTTCTTCGTGGTGTTTAATTGTGGACTTTATTATTACTGCGCTACCACCTCTAGCATTATTTTCGGGATGGTTCGTGCAATAAGTTTCGTAGTTCTTGAAGTTGACGATAGAGTGATTTATTAGATGGGTTTCAGCGATAAGGCATATATCTATATTTTCTGTGTTTAACAGAACTTCTAATTGCTTTTGCCGATGCCTTAATCCGTTAGTGTTCCATGGCATAATCTTAATAGTTTTTGTCATGGGCTGCTAAAAAAGAATATGTCATATTTTCCATTTGTTCCAGTCTCTGTAATAATAGCTTGGACATATTTTCATTTTCTGATAATTTTATTAGAATTTGGGTAAATAATCCTGATGTATTGCCTTGAGATTGTGGGCTGCGTTGAGGCAATTTTTGTTGAGTAAGTACTGCTGAATAGGTAGTCCGTTCAGTGGAGAAGTTTGATGAAATATCTGAATGCGTAGCTTGGTAATTTCTAGGTGGAATTATTATTCTATTGATGTTTTTTGATTTAGAAGGCCTTAGTGCTAAGTGAAGGCCTATGATCATGACCCTAATTTGGCTTTTTGTTTGTTTTCAAAAGAATACCAAGTTATATTATTTTCATTAAGTATTTTAGTTACGTTTCTGTAGTCTTCAGCTTCTCGAGTGTTTGGGTTGTAGACATTGTTGTTTAAGAGCTTTAGTGAGTAGTCACCTTTTATTTTTTTTTTTTTAAAATTTCATGGATGTTTTTAAAGTCATCATAATAGGTGAGGTCGCTTTGGTTCAGATTGTGCTTGCTCCAGAGGAGGTATATTAATTTCCGCCTCGTTGTTACTGGTTGATGCAGTTCTATCCATCACAATACTTGTGGTAGGTTGCTTCGTCGTTTTAGTTTGAATTAGAGTTTTAGCTTGCTTTGAAGAGCTAGGAATTGCATCCGTCGGCTGCTCGACAATTGAATTTGTTACAGTTGCACGTTCGGTGAAATTATTGTTCTTTTTCTTTTGGATCTGCGTTTTTGCAAAATCCAGTCAGCTTCTCTTGAGAGTTCTTCCTCATCTCTGTCAAACGCAACCCGTTTTTTTGTGAGTTGACTATCATTTGATTTTGGGACAGCTATTACATTTTCTTTTTTCAATGCTTCATTTTCTTTATGCAATTTACCGCATAAGAGTTATAATTGGGAAATTTTTTGCGTTAGCTCCAGTACTCAGAATGAGTCGTCACAGATAAACAAACGAAAACTAGTATTCTGAGAGACTGAAACAGCTGGAGTATTTAAGTTGATGCAGCAATTTTACCAAGTTTTAAAAGAAAACAACAAAAGTTTCCACAAGATCTTGGCAAAATTTGCAAATACATATTTTAATTTTACCATAACACGATGGAAGCCCACAAGTTCCTGCCAATGTCAGCGATTCCGGGTTGACTCACTTGGAATTTCCGTCGGGTTTGATAGACGTATTCTCCTCTTTGCCAGACAAAATCCGTATTATTTGGAGCTTTGTTTAAATAATGTCTTCACAGTAAGTATTATGTAAGTATATCTTACTGATTTCTTCGGTGTTCGGAAAAAAAATTCTCTCGTGGATTTTTTGTCTCTCCTATCCTCTGTCTCTTGCATTTCAAGCAGTTGAATATATTGCTTTCTCAGTGTTTACTCTCCTTTCGACGTCGGTCTTTTTATCCCTGAATTCAAATTCAACAAGTCATGATGGACGCAGAACTTATTTTTGATTCTGACAATCTCGTCACTTTCTGTGCTCAACTAGAGAGCGTACAGAGCTCTCTGTATCTGAAGTGACCCCAGTGTCACTGGGTCTCTCAAGGAATCGGTGAGAGGCAAGTAGTCTGCTTGCACCGATTCATTTCATCGTGCTAAGTCACAAATTCTCGACCTTATGAAGGCTTTTAAGACTGTGGCTGTCGAAATTTCTGGAGTTTCTCAAAATTCTTCAGTAGAGAGAAAGGAGAACACATTCTCATACATGAAAGTACCTGCATGTGATATAAATATTTTCGATGGGGACTACAACGAATGGCCCTCATTCCGGGATATGTTCACCGCGATGTTCATAAATCACCCTAAACTCTCCCCTGTTCAGAAATTGTTTCACCTTAGAAACAAAATTCGTGGAAAGCAGCTGGTATAGTGAACAAATATCCTCTTGCAGATCAAAGATTCTCTCTCGTGTGGAATGAGTTAAAGTCAAAGTATGAAAACACTCTAATATTTATTCTCGGCCAAATAGATCTTCTTATGTCACCAGAACCTGCGCAGTCTGACTCTAGTGAAGAAATTCAACGAATTCACACCACGATGAACAATTCTCTAGCTGCAATTCGATCTTAAGGAGTTTCTACAGACACTTGGAACCCTCTTCTTCTCTGGGCCTGTATCAAAAAACTACCTCATGAAACTCTATCGCTGTGGGAACAGCACCTGAAGTCTCGACGCGACATCCCGCCGTGGGGAAAACACGATGATTTTCTCTCAAGCAGACTAGATGTAGTAGAGCGCCTCACTCGTAACAGAAATCGGAAATCTGAAGTCGATTCTCAAATCCATTTACCTACTAATCTTGGAATGTGTCATACTACATCTAAGTCTCAATATCTCTGCAAGATGTGCAACGGCGACCACGCTCTCAAGGAATGTCCTAGATTCAAAGCACTAGCAGCACCCGCTCGCAAAGGATTTCGTGTACAGGAATAAAATTTGCATCAATTGCTTGGCATACACCCATATGAAAAAAGGACAGTACGAACAAATTCTCATGTTTTCATTGCAAAAAGGCTCATCACACTCTCATTCACACGTCATTTTAGCACAGCAACTGTAGCTCAGCCTCAACCCGAGATTGATCAACCGTGCACATCCGCTGATGAAAGCAACAGAGTTTCTCGATCCTCAACACACTTCACGTCTCGCAGTGAAGAACTCTCTCATAAGAAAACATTTCTCCCAACAGCCGTAGTTTATCTCCAAAAAGGTGGTGAATTGTTTGCGGCTCGTACATTCATCGACCAGGGCTCGGAAAATACCTTTGTATCTCGCAAGCTTCAGCAGCAACTCAGGGTTCCCACTATATCTCAACAATTTCAGATATGCGGCATGGGTGGTCAAGTTTTGTGCAATTCAAGTCAAGTATGTACTCTAACGGTGCTTCCCAAATCCCGGCAGAAGCATATCTCGGCAAAGGCAATCATGGTTCCTACAATTGCTAAGGTTCTTCCAAACTTTACAATTTTTCGCGATTCTCTCTCTCTCTCTCAAAGGTTTGGAGGACCTTGTTTTAGCCGACCCTAATTTTTGCTCTCCCGGTCGCGTTGATATTCTCATTGGTAGTGACATACTTCCCAAAATTGTCACTGAAGGTCTCGGGAAAATTGGTGACTTACTTGTGCAGAATACGATTTTTGGATGGATAGTCAGTGGATGTACAACGCTCTTGCTCGTTCTCTCTCCAAACCCGAGAAATCGTTCCACAGGACTCAATAAGCGAACAGCTTAAACGATTTTGGGAACAAGAAGAAGTCGCTGAAACACCCGTACTCTCTAGCAAAGACGAAAATTGTGAAGAACAACTACTCGGAATTCAGATGGAAGATATATGGTTCGTCTTCCGTTCAAGTCCTCATACCCTCATGACACTCCCTTGGGTCTCTCTCGATCTCGCGCTAATGTGCAAAACTGGCGCTATCTGCTACAAACCAGAAATTGGTGAAGAATACAACAGAGTTCTCAGAGAATACATCACTCTGGGTCGCATGGAACAAACCGATTCTCAGGAAAAAATAAAAAATGATAATGTCTCTTCGTTTTATTTTCCCCATCACGTAGTTGTTCGTCCACAAAAAGTAACTTCGAAAGTACGCGTGGTGTTCAACGCCTCGAAAAAGTCCGGATCCGGCTACTTTCTCAACGACGTTCTCTATACCGATCCCACGCTCCTAGCTGATCTTACTTCTCTCCTAGTAAGTTGGCATCTCTACCGGCAAATACTTGTTCATCCGGCAAATACTTGTTCATCCCGACGATAGAAAGTATCAAAAGATTCTCTTCCGCTCTGATTCTAACAGTGCAATACAAGATTTCTCTCTCAAAACATAAACATTTGGCGTTAAGTGTGCCCCGTTTCTCGCCATAAGGTCTCTTCATCAGTTAGCCAATATCCAAATGCTGCTAAAATTCTCAAATATGAAACGTACGTTGACGACATTCTCTCTGGTGGTAATGACGTTTCATCAGCGATCGATTCTCTCACCCATGTCATAGCATCCCTACAGACCGCAGGATTTCCATTAAGGAAGCTGACCTCTAATCACCCTCGCATATTAGAATCAGTCTCTCAAGAACATTTGCTCAATAAGGACTTCCTCAGGTTCCAATCCGCATGCTCTACCAAAATTCTCGGCGTAAAATATAATGCACTCGACGACATTTTCTCATACAGTGTAGATCCTCCCAATTACAGCGAAAACTCATCGAAAAGGCAAGTCTTGTCGACAGTAGCAAAGCTATATGACCCAGCAGGATGGCTCTCTCTCCCATTATGATAAGGGCGCAAATTCTCATGCAACGGCTATGGCTAGAGGGCACAACCTGGGGTGAAAGCCTAAGTACCGCATCGAGCGCTATGTGGCAAGTGATATTCGAAACTCTCCTGCAAATAGAACACATTCGCATTCCTCGATGGATACATTACTCTCCCTTGTCTGAAGTGCAGATTCACGGTTTTGCGATGCCTCTAAAGATCCATATTGCGCGGTGTTATATTTAAGAACTCGTACGAGAAGCGAAGTATCCTCTCACCTTTTGGTCTCTAAGAGCAAAGTGGCTCCTACCAAAGAGGTCTCCATACCTCTTCTCGAACTTCGTGTAGCCATTCTCCTGTCTAAACTCTTGATAGTACATCTGTCTAAACAACCTGATCTGAATGCGACAATATTTCTCTGGTCGGAGTCCTTTCATGGCTCAAAAGCCACCTTGTATGTGGAAAACATTTGTCGCTAATAGAACTTCTCAAATTCTTGATAACTCCCAGAATGCTAATAGGAGACACGTTATATCACAGGAGAATCCTTTGGTGGTATGGACCACAACGGCTCATAAAAAACCCTGATGAATGGCCTCAATCTCTCTCCATTGACGATTCACCCCCGAGGCATGAAAACGAAGATGTATTGGATAGATTTTCCTCAGCCGATCGAGCTGTACGCGTACTGTGTTACGTTTATAGATTTCACAATAAAACGCATCCTACAAGGAAAACCAGCATTCTTTACCACTCTCAGAACATTTCTCACAATGAATACCAATTTATAAAAATTCGTCTCAAATATCTGTCTCAGAAGAGGTTTCATGGAAATGACCTCTCTAAATTCAATATCGAGAAAAGTTATCTCCTCTCTCTCAATCCTTTTCTCGACTCCAATGGCCTTATGCGTTCGAATGGCCGAATCGCAAATGCTCTCATCACTTACAATGAAAGGTATCCCATAATAATTAATCCCAAATCTCGAATATAAATAAATAAATGGTTTCCCATTACATCCCATGAAGGGACCGGGGAGAACTTCTCACAAACACTGAGCTGTGCGCTTTCCAGTTTTCACTCACTGATTGGGACCTACAGTTTTACACCGATTCCGAACGGTAATTTGAGAAGCTTTTTCATTGTACTCGATAGTGTCGCCGTCACTATGCGAGGTGACCGCCGCTGAAAGAAATTTTTTTTTTTTTTTTTTTTTTTTTAAGGTGGTCAGAGCCGGGTTCGAACCCAGGATCTCATGTACAAGAGCCGCGCACACTAACCATTGCACCATCTCGAATATGTCAACTGCTAATCTCATATACTCACAAGCTGCTTCTCCACGGCGAATATAATCTTATGATCCGAACTCTACGGGAAGAATTTCATATCTCGATTACGATCGGAAATTCGAAAATGCATTATGGCTGCTCTCCCGCAAGACCGCTGTAATTTCTCTCTGCCGTTCTCTATAACGGGACTCGATTTCGCCGGTCCATTTTACGTGAAAACTTCAATTCTCCGAAATGCCACTTATCATAAGGCATATGTGTGTATTTTTGTATGCTTCTCCACAAAGGCGATTAATCTCGAATTGTGCACTGATCTCTCAACTGACGCATTTCTCGCAGCATTGTGCTCTGCGACCTGAGTAGGCAGCGGTGACACTCTGTCGAAATGGCTCGTGGTTAAGGTACCGTTCGTCTCCGCCTCCTTAAAACCTGGCAAGTCTTGTAGTACGTTCGAAATCCGTCACCGTTAAGTTGGTGGTAATGGTGAGGTTGAGATTACTCCCTCTTTGGTTCGGCCTGGCTCTAAACACTCTGTCTCATAAGGCGGAGTGTCAACCCTCGCGTGGAACTCCCTGCTTCATAGACAACCACGGGCCCTTCTTCTTGAACACATTGCATTACGGACGTAGATAGCGGCCCAAATCAATCATGAACGATAACATTAAGAAGTCGTCGGCCACAGGAAAACCTGTGACTTCCCCCGAGCCCACGGGCTCTTTCTCGAGCACTAGTGCTCGTAAGTCTTCTGCGGTCACACGCAAGGGGGCCTATTCAACTGCGAATAACCGGGGCGGTGGTTTGGATTCTGGCCGAGTCGAAGTCGGAAGTCACAGCTGTAAGTGCTGGAAAGCATACTGAAACGGCGGTAGATGCTGAAGAAGCACTACTGGATGACGACAGTGTCAGCATCATTGACCTATGGGGCCGCTCTGCCTGGCTCTGAGATGAGTCCATCACTAGCGAGGGTGATCACGACACGACCGTGATCGAGGTACCCGGAGTTGAAGATCCTTTAGACGATGCAAGTCCTCCAGATCGCAGTAAGGCAGCATCTGCCAACCTCATTCTCTATCTTACGATGGGTGGAGCCGATGTGGCCCTGATACCAGAACCATGGAGGTCAATGATCGTATATGTGGTATCAGGTGCAATGGGTACAAGACCTTCGTCCGATCAACCCCAGGTAGGCCAAGATCTTGCATACTAATTAAATAAAAAGTGAATGCTCGTTTAGTGCAGAATTTTAGTGATAGCGATACAACCGCCAACAGCCTCTGGCTTGAAAACGGCCGGCGGGACATTTGGCTAGTTTCATCGTACATGGCGCACGACCATACTGAATCACCCCCTCCGAAGTGTTGTATCGGAGGCAAAAAGACGGAATTGTAGCGTCATTATAGGTGCCGACGCCAACGCGCTCTACACAATATGGGCGACTACCGGCACCAATAATCGAGGTGTGTCTCTTTTTAATTTCATTATAAGCGAAACATTGTCTATATGTAACAGAGGCGAGGACCTTCATAACTTTGGTTAGGAGGGAATTACTAGACCTAACTTTACTACTTAGCTACGACTATGTAACTGTATCCGATTGGAGCGTACTTTATGATCACTCATTTTCTGATCATAGATATCTGCAGTTCCACATAAATATCGAACCTCTGAACAAGGAAGTTTTTAAAAATTATAGGAAAACGGAGTGGAACGCCTATCGTGGGCGCCTAAGGAAACTCTTAGGTTACCATCCGAATATCCCGACTAATGTGCCAGAGCTGAAAGAACTAGTTGGCAAATTTACTGATGTGTGCAGGAACGCGCTCAATGAGTCCTGTAAGACCAGTGGTTATTATGCTGCCAAGGGTAACAAAAAACCTCATTGGTGGAACGCTGAGCTTCAGGATCTAAGATCGTCCATTAGGCGGCTTTTCAACAAGGCCAAAAAGAGCGGCGACCAAAGGGATTGAGACGTTTACAAGGTTAGTCTTAATCTATATAAAGGTAAAATCAAGAAGGCCAAACGGAAAGCCTGGCGAAACTTCTGTGAATCTATTGAGGGAACCAACCAAACTGCACGCTTAAGATGCGTGCTCACTAAAAGCCCACCGTGTGCGGGGTTCTCAATGAAAGACGGTGGAACGTGGACGTATTCGTATGAAGAGTCTCTTGGGATTCTCCTGGATACCTACTTTCCCAACGATGACAGGAATACTGGTCATCAGCCAGAAAATTTTCGCTCAATAGTGAGCAGAAAGAATCTGATATGGGCCATTAGATGCTTGAAACCCTATGAATCAGCCGGTCCTGACGGGATAATTCCCGCGCAACTACAGGATGCACGCTACCTATCTTGTAGTTGGTTGGAGGCAATCTTTAGGAGCTTCCTTAGGCTGGGAGTTATTCCTAGCATTTGGAAGCAAACCAAAGTGGATTTTGTCCCGAAAGCGGGCAAATACTCTCATGTCCAACCAAATGACTTTAGACCAATCAGTCTATCATCCTTTGTTCTTAAGACATTTGAAAGATTACTGGACATTCACGTTCGAAGTAATCTTCCACAGAATCTACTATCGAGTTCTCAGCATGCCTATATCAAGGGCAGGTCAACTGAGACGGCTCTCCACTCTATATTCAGCATAATAGAAAACTCTCTTGAGAATAAGGTCTTCGCTCTAGGGACCTTCCTGGACATCGAGGGAGCCTTCTATAATATTCAACCTTCGGCGATTCTTAGTTCGTTACAGAATCTAGGAGTCGACAGCTTAGTGACAGGCCTAATTGGGAACCTTCTGGTGGATAGGTCCGTCAAAGCCGAATGGGGTGGTGTTACAATTGCTAGGACCGTTAACAGGGGGACACTGTCTGTCTCCACAATTATGGTTAACTTCTGTCAATGAACTGCTTCTTGAATTGGATAGGGCCGAATGCCAGGTCTTTGCCTATGCCGATGATATTGCTATCATCTGTACGGGTAGAAACCTCAATTTACTTAGCATTCGTACAACCAGCCTACTTAGTCTAATTTCACGGACTACCACTTAACCCACTTAAAACCGACCTTATCCTGTTCTCTCGGAAATATAAAATATCCGCATTTGAACTGCCGTCAGTTAATGGGGTGGAATAATTCTCGACAGAAAACTGTCTTGGAAACCGAATGCGGAGGAGACGGTGAAAAAGGCGTCTGTTGCTCTTTACTGCTGTAAAGGGGCGATAGGAAAGCGCTGGAGACTGTCTGCTAAGATCAACATGTGGATATATATGGCAACAAACAGACCAATACTTCTCTATGGCATCGTAGTTTGGTGGAGGTCCCTCCGAAAGAAGTATATTCTCAATTCCTTGATGAAAATTCAAAGATCACCACTGATTAGCGTTATTAGGGTAATGAGCACGACGTCAGATACTGCACTTAGTGCTATCGTGAACATCTGTATTCCTGATATCATGGCCGAATCGGCAGCCGCTACATCCCTGTTGAGAATCAGAGATTGTGGCGTTTTGATATCGGGGCATTCCGGACACGCTATTACTACACCGGATCAAATCTATTCCCGTAAAAACGGACTACTGTATCCCCTACCTTCTACCAGTGACAAATCTAAGGACTTCTATTCCGGACAGGAATACCTGGGGAAAGTCACTGGAAGGGGCTACCAGTAGTATCAGATTTTTCACGGATGGATCAAGGTTGGACGAGCAAGTAGGCTCTCCTTCAAGCTGCCTGATCACTGTAGTGTATTTCAGGCGGAAATTACCGCCATACTGGAGGTTGCTGAACTACTGAAAAGTAGTGTTACATCCCTCCGGAGAATATGTATCTACACAGACAGCCAGGCTGCTATAAAATCGCTGGACGGCATATTTTCTACGTCCCTGACGGTGAAAGAATGCCACTCATCACTTAGGGTGATGGCAGAGTATTTTGACATCAGGCTCATCTGGGTACCGGGACACAGCGACATTCCAGGTAATTGCGTAGCGGATGCGTTGACTAGACAGGGTACTACGGCACGGGTTCTTCTGGCAAAAGAAGGTGTTAGTATGCTAATCTCTACCTGCCGGATTCAGATCAGGCAGTGAGCCGATAACATGTTCAAGGTGGACAGGAAGAGGACTAGGCAACTACTTAACTTGCCGAGAAGCAGGTTATCCACAATGATAGGAACACTTACGGGACATTGTCCTGTAGGAACACACACCCGAAGATTGTGACATGTAAACTCTACTCTCTGTAGATACTGCATGGAAGAGGACGAGGAAACGACGAAACAGCTTCTCTTGGATTGCCCTGCTCTGGCAGGACTGAGAAGTAGGATTTTCGGTACACATTCAGTTAGCACCGTAGCCCTGCAGGCTATTCCTGTAGGTCTCATAGACAAATTTATTAAAAGGGCAAATTGGCTAGACGACTAGTCAATAGTTGCTATGGAGCAAACTGCAGGTATCACAATGGGTTTCTTTAGTCTAAGTGTGCTAGACAGCGTGCTGTCTTGTAGCCTTTTCAACCAACCAACCAGAGGCCTACCGAATCGAGTTATGTCCGACAATGGGACATATTTCGTTGGCGCGGAAAGATCTCTGCGATTTGAATATAACTCTTTCTTACGAGCAATCTCTCCGGATGTTTCTAGGAAATATCTCGAACATGGTTTCCAATGGACGTTCATCCCCTCTCACGCTCCACATATTCGCGGCTTATGGGAGGCCGCAATTAAGTCCTTTAAAATGCATTTCCGCAAAGTAGTGGGACAGAGCAAATTCACTTTTGAGAAATTGTCTACGCTGCCAACTCGTATAGAAGTAGTTTTGAACTTCCGACCACTCAACCCTCAAACGGAGAATCCGCAAGAACTGCTGGCTCTCACTCCAGGCCATTTCCTCAAAGGTGCTCCGTTGATAGCAGTTTCCGGAAATGTCAATTTTTCTTTCTCTCTCGCTGATCGATGGCAAAAATTACGAATTTTGCATCACGAATTCAGCACTCGGTGGAAAACCGAATATCTCAGGGAACTTCAGAAGCGTAATAAGTGGAAGATTCCCCAGCATAATATTAAGGAAGATGATCTCGTCGTCATTCAAGATGATTTGCTGCCACCCACCGAGTGGAAGCTCGGACGAATTCACCGTGACCTCGGCGGTTCCGACGGCTACGTACGCGCAACCGACGTGAAGACGCAGAATGGGACTTTGACTCGCCCAAGAGTAAAGCTTTGCCTCCTTCCGATGGAATGTATGTTGTTACATTGTACATGTCTATTTTGCAGTGTCTCGCTTTTTCCTCTCTATGTTCCTTCTCATTTGTTGCGTCGAGGAATGCCGCAAGCATATACGCCAGCGCAAGTATTGCGCAAACTGTCTGGCTCGGTCCCAGCACATACACGAATGCACATCGCTTGACGAAAATGCTGTGAGGATCACCACACCTTGCTGCACATCCCACGGTCCATGCAGCTACCCAGGCGTGAGACCGCATACCAGGCCACAACGCGTGCTGTCGTACGACAATGCCGCTGTGAGTGCCGATGCAGCAACCGCCAGGCTGGCAGACCTCAGCGCCCCCCAAAACAACGATCTTTGGTGCAAGATCGGCTGCAGCCTGAGAAACGGCAGGCCACTGTCGAGCGTAGTGCCACCACCCACCATAGCCAGCCGCTGCCAATCGCCGCAACATCTCTGCCGAGAATCGCCGCCACGAGAATACTCCCGAACCGGACGCCAGGGATATTATCAGCCGGGCCATTCAGCAGTTAGAGCGGTTGAACACAAAGCTGTAGGCTTGTTTCCTTTCTCACTGTCGCGGGCGGCAGTGTTAATACTTGTTTAAATTATTAAAGTAACAGTATTCTTCTCTCTCTTTCCTCTCCTTTCTTCGTGTAAAATTAATTATTTCTTCTGCGAGTTCCCCTATTAGTTTCTAAGCTTCGTAACTTCCGCTCCCCCTTCTCAGGAATTTCCCTTCTACTTTCCCTTTTTTCCGCTATTCTTAATTTCCCAAGCCTTTCTTCTTTCTTTTAGATATACGTTAGTTAAGTTTTACTTTTTCCCCTCACATACGTTTATTTTCCATTTCTCGGTTCGTGACCATTTGCAGTTTTCCTTTAATAAAGTTTATTATAACATTTAACGAAATTCCCTCACGGTGTTATTATTTCAAAAGTCAAAGTGTCTCGCCATCCCCTATAACATTATTCACCTACAATTTGGAAACATTCTAAAATTACTCCAATTCCGAAGTCAAAGAATGAGTATCGTCCAATTGCGCTACTCCCATATTTATCTAAAGCATTCGAGAAAATAATATGATGCTTTATTCTAAACAATCCGGGTTTAGAGCAAAACATAGCTGTGTTACAGCTCTTATTGACGTCTCGGAAGAAATACAACGTAGTATTGATACAAAAGAAGTAACAATCCTGGCTCTTCTGGATCATTCAAAAGCATTTGATTGTGTCAAACATGATAAGCTATGTTATAAACTACGAACATTATTTAATTTCTCGAACCCAACTACAACGCTTATATCATCGTATCTATGTAGCCAATTACAGTCTGTTGCCGTTGAAGGAATATTATTAAGCCCATTGGAAATTACTCGAGGGGTTCCTCAGGGATCAATCCTTGGACGCTCCTATTTAGTATTTACGTCAGCAATATACATATTTACGCAGATGATATACAACTGTATCTTGGTGCCAATGAGAAAAAACTAGATGAAGGTGTTCGAAAAATTAACCACGACCTGCATAATGTGTTCGCCTGGGCATCAAACAAAAGCCTCTTCTTAAATCCAACAAAATCAAAATGTCATTGTATATCGCGAAAAAACATTACTTTTCGCATGAACTGTTGATTGTACTTAACAACGAGAAGATTCAAGTCGTTGACAAAGCTCAGAATCATTGTATTATCTTTAATAATACCCTAACATGTAAAGATCATATAACTAAAGTTGCTGGAATGACTTTTGGCATGATCAGATCGCTTTACAATACGCAATTGTACACTCCCCAACATATTCGAGAGTTACTATCAAAAACGTATTTAATACCCAAACTTCTCTACGGCTGCGAGTTATTTGCAAATTGTGACTCTGGCAGCAATCGTAGACTCACTGTTGCTTACAATGCCATAGTAAGATATGTCTACAAGATAAAAAAAAATCCAATGAGTGTTCGAACTCACGGGCGATGTATTAACACCTTTTTGTTACACGGTACCTGTTCGATTTCCATGAACACATTAGTAAATGTTACATTGGAAAATAAAAAACCCGCTTTCAATCATATGATGACGTTACATTTAAATAATATTAATACTTAAAAGTATTTAAAGACCAGTGCAAGTACATGTGTCATTATTTTCTTGCTTAATACTTTTTGTTTTATTCCCACAAAAAAACAAAGAGAATGCAAAGCAACAGACACAAGACCGTACATACATTATTATATGCGTACTAAGGCCCTGCACAAATGTATTTGAAATGTAAACACTACACTGTTCACTGCTGTCGTGACAAAAGCTACAGTGTTAAACAACAAAACCAAATATTGTGGGCAGTGTGCGTCACACAAAGCATTTTAGGACGTGTGTGTGTGTTTTTTTTCTGCAACTGAACTATCGTACAGTGGTTGTTCGCAACCAAAACATTACACGTCAGAGTCAGATCTAGCGCTAGAAGTATTAGTATTGTCCGAGACATCACTGTGAGTAACATTTCTTCTAACTGAAATACATTTAATCAAATAATGTTCCTCCATATCATTTAATAATATTCCGTAAATAATATGTACGCATAGTTATTATCTTATATTTTTAATATTATATTTTCTAAAAAAATAAAAATATTTCTAGTTTTTAAATACTGTGGAAAAATGTATAATATTGGTTAATAACCCAAGCCTTACACATAAATACAAACAAATAAATAACTCCAACTGTTGTCTTGATTTTACATCGATATATATATACACTGACGGTCTTGCAGCGCTGCTACTTCACATCACAACGTATTATGTTGTTGTGGCATACACCGTCACACATACACACAAATGCCACGGTAACACTGCACTGCCGGATTTGTTTGTAGCATTTTGACTACAGTGAATGTCTTGAAAAAAGGATAATGTCTTGAATGGTCATTCAAGACGTCTTGTGCAGGCTCTTAGTTCGTACATACGCTACACACAATTTTCGTCGCTGTTTTGCTATCTCATTTTTATATACGTATAATTCGTCGTTATTCTCTTTGCTCTGAGAGTGCAACCCGTAAAAAACATAGTTTTTGACTATAAATTCTTTATATATGACCACGCTCCTTTGTTCAGCCCCTATTTTGACAGTTTTATATTACCTGCCAAGTTTCAGCTCGACTGGATCACGGGAAAAGGGTTAAAAGTCAATCCAAAATTTCTTCGGCATACATGCTTACAGACAGGTGAAGTTAAGAATTTAAAAAGACGTTCAATCATATGATGACGTATCATTTAAATAATATTAATATTTAATAACACTTAAAAATATTTAAAGACAAGTGTCATTATTTTCTTGATTAATACTTTTTTTTATTCCCACAAACAGACACAATTTTCGTTGCTCTCTTGCTATCTCATTTTCACATACGTATAAACACGTCATTATTCTCTTTGCTCTGAGAGTGTTTCGCACCCACACAATACAATTATTCGCTGCCGCTAAATCAGGGTGTGTGTTTTTTCGCAGTTTGACAATCTGTGTTTCGCAGTGGGACAAATCTGTGTTATATATAGGGGTGGGTAACCCTTCTCATTTAGGGGTATGAAAAATAGATGTTGGCCGATTCTGAGACCTACCTGATATGCACACAAAATTTCTTACAAATCGGTCCAGCCGTTTCGGAGGAGTTTAACGGCAAACAATGTGTAATCGCATTCGGACAATCTGTGTGAGCGCAGACGGACAAATTGTTTTTGGATGTATTCACTTTGTGAATTTAGGCCGTACCCGCGCCTATAGATGTTAACACATCAAAAGGTTTGAGAGCATCTCTGAATTCTCGAAGAAATTATACGGCGTATGTTTTAAAGACCTCATTAAAATAAGAACACTAAAATTTTTTCACAAAATTATATATACCAAACAACCATTATATCTTTATAGCAAAAAAAGATTTGCAAGTTCTCAACGAGGAATTATTATTGTCCCTGTCGCACGGCGTTATCAAGTATCGGAACGTCAGTTCTTCGTAAATGCAGTTCGCCATATTCAACGCACCGGCAACACCGATATCTTTAAAAAATAACTATTCCAATTATTTATGTAATATTGTATTATTAAACTTAAACGTAAACTCGTTCGCATTTCTAAATAAGCATCACTATGCTGATCATCTGATGTATTTATTTTTTAATTTTTCCATTTTCGTTTCTTTAAATTTTTTCATGTTTTGAAAGTGAACATTTTTTCCTTCATTTATTATTTATTTAGACTTAAATTTGAAATATGTTTATACTCTAATTACTAACTATTATAACTGAAATTTTACCTCCATGTTTATTGTACCTATGTCGTCACATACTGTAATTTATAAGAATTTATTCTTGTTGTATGTGAATATCAAAAAATAAAATAAATTGAAACTGAAATTGGAAAAGAAACTTCCTGAATGTAAATTGAAGGTTTGAATAAAGTTTAATAAATTACATTGAAATTCCAAAAACAAAACCCCGGCTTGTATTTTGTACCTCTTTACACCGTCTCAGCGTTGCACAGTGGGGCCACTTGAGTTTTTTCGTTTTTTCTTCTAGGTGCTTACTTATGGGTTATCAAAGTTAAAATTTGTAGAAAAACCAATTTTACGGTAACTAAAAAAAATATTTTTACCAATTTATTCGTTCCTTTTTAAGGCGTTTAAGTTTTAAAATTAATAACCAACAAATAAAAAAAAAATTATTTTTATTTGTAAATTTATTTTTTAAATTTTCTGTAAAATACTCATCACAATTCGTAAGAGAAGGTATTTATATCTAAAAGACTAATCAGTTCTAAAGTATAATTATTTTCTAATTCTATTCGTGACTTCACATGCCGCAGGAATGAAATAAGTGAATCGGAAGATGATGCTAACATGTTGAAGAGGGCCTCATTTTGCCTCACCCTTGATGCTTTGAACGTGTTCTGCAATCTATATTTTTTACACAATCTGTTAAGAGACTCCTGCGCTTCTTCATAAAGCTCTCCAATTGGCAAAGACTGGTATTCAATTATATCTTTGCCATACGCCAATATTTTATTGACTGTCGGGGTCAACTTCTTCTGTGAATACATTTCCGCTAAAGGTGATGCAGTTTTCGATGCATATTCTCCATATTTTGTAGAATTGACGCTTTCTTTGCAGTTTAAAATATGCAAGATCTTTTAACGATTTGATTGTCAATTTCAGTGATTCCAGTTACTGTCTCATCATTTTCAAAAAATCTCCTAGAAGTGTTTCCATCGTTTGAGTTTCCGTATCCGTACTTGGGACAGTCTACTTTTAGTACAACTTGGTTAAAAAAAGCATCCTGTATTTGCTTCTTTCTGAGCTTTTCCTTATCCTTAATCGATATATTTTCATCGAAGATAATAATAAATAATGCAAAAACAATTGTGTTAGTCAAAGCACACTTTGTTTTCACAGATACATTCAATAAATAACGGCATAAAAAACTTATAAAAACACAAGAAAACATTTGCAAATTTTGGCTTATTTTTTTTCTGTGCACCTAGACTGTTCATTATTGCAAGGTTACCGCACTTTTATTGTAATAACATGTAAATGGGCACTGACATGCAGCCAACTTTAATTGAATATCGTAGAATAATGGGTAGTTAATCACCCTAAAGTAATAACTTCCGAAACTAATCGAAACCTTTTTAGTTCTATTCTACCAAAGTTGGAAAACGATCCAAAAATAGTGTTTTCTTATAATCGTGATATTTTGGTAACTAAGCCTTGGAAAACAAACAAAAATATTTTATTTGATTTAAATCTATCGTACCTTTCCATCAACACATAAAACATAATGTTTGGTTCTATAATTTGGCTGTAACTTAATTGTAAAACTCGAAATTCTTGATAAAAAGTAAGTTCTCTATCCATTGTTATTATTCATTTTACAAAAACCCTTTATCAAAACAAAAAAGTTTAATTTTAACTATTTCCAACATTCGGAAATCTTTTAACTTTCTAAGTGAAACCACTAAAGCTATTGTACGCTACTCAAATTTTGATCATTTAAGAACAAGGTCAAAGTAAATCAATTTTCAAATTTTCTAGGAAATTTACAGAACAATTACAATTTACCCGTGTGTACCATATAACAACTAAAATACCAAAACCCGTAAACTTTGACCTCGAAGGGCCACAATTTTGCATTGCCCGATTTGACTCAAATTTTCAGCATAATTGTTTTAGACCAAGTGTACCACCGAGTAATACTATAAGAGTGTGCACTAGTTCCTTTTTGTACTAACGAGTTCCGTGGAAGACTTGGGAAACTGCTAGAGTATAGCGTAGTAAAAGATAATGTGTTTTGTTCACCTTTGTTTTGGGCTGTGCTTCGCTTTTTTTGAAGATTGATTTTCAGGATTTGTGTCGTGTTTCGTTTACTTCCACCGAATAACCGTATTGCATTTAATTTGTTGTTATATTTTTTGTTAAATTGATATTTTTTACCACTTTTTTAATACAATATTTCACAAAACTACCCGAAATTAACAACGCGACCACGAACGAAAACATCTAAACCAAAGTGAAAAACAGTTGATTTTTTACGGAAAATTTTTGCTAATTTCCAGTCAGCTATCACCATTTCTTCTTTGAAAGCATTTTCTCTATCTGTTCTCCAAGTACTAAATTGAACAGCTGTCTCATCGGTACCCCCTGAAGTGTACGGTTCGGTACTCCTCTAAATGCGACCAAGGATGTTACAAAATTGTATTGGATTGTAGTTTTTAAAACAAATAAATGGTTTCCCGTTACATCCCTTGTAGGGTTTAGGGAGAGCTCCTCAAAACCAGTGAACTGTGCGCATTCTAGTTTTATACCTACAGTTTTACACCGGTTCCGAACGGTATTTTCAGAAGCCTTTCATGGCTAAATACTTGATAGTGTCTCCGTCATTAAGCAAGCTGACCGCCGTCGAAAGAAATTTAAGGTGGTCAGAGCAGGGATTGAACCCACGATCTCATGCACAAGAGCCGCGCACACTACCATTGCACCACCGACGGCCACAACTGTATTGTATTTAAAACAAAAGCTGCTTGCAAAAATCAGGTTTCATTTTTGAATTCAGCACACTGAATGTATTAATTATTAGCGGAAAAATCCTTGGCAACAAAACATGTGCTGCGCAATGTAATTCTATTATTATAAATAAAATTTACTTACCTTATTTAACTCCGTTATAAAGGTTGTTATAGCCTCATTCTCGGACATCCTTTGCTCTAAAGTCAAGTCAATTGGCAGAAAGCATTTAAGTAAATCATTCAATAACTGGGGTAATCTTTGCTTCACCCTGTATGGTGGTGACTTTGGCCCCATGAAGCGAATTTTACTCTGCAATATTAATTAATTTCATTAAATCATATTTTGTATAGTTAATATATCCAACGAATACTTCTAAAATTGGAGCCATGGTATTTGGACCACTTATTATTAAAAGTAAATGTGGTCGTTTGCCATAACTTAAATCGTAGTATATGTCAATTATTGGTGTAGGTCCTAGCTCATATATTTTTGATATTAGTTGTGAAATACTAGATGGTCCAACAGCTCCAATGGGAAGGTATCCTCCTAGCTGGTCCAACACCAAACGAACAGTTGATGAATTTGTGCTCTGGCGCAAACAACTACTAAATAAGCGGCCTAGTTTTCGAAAAGGTCCAGATGTTGTATTCCGTTGCAGGAGATCTTGAAAGAAAATAATGCGGAATTATAAGAACACAGCATTTAGTTTACCTATTACATCAGCAAGTGTAGAAATATGTATTGGGAATAAAGAACTTTAACCGATTTGTTCAAAATAAATCTTAGGACCTAATCGTGTAAGTCACTTTCACATTCACCTCATTTTTTGACATCTTCCCTTGACTACATTAAGAATCTGACGTATAATTTTTCTTAAAGTATATATTTTTTGTGTTCAATTATACATAAAAATGTACTAAAATCTTACAGGAAGTACTTAGTTTGTTTATTACTTATGTGCCGTCAAAAATGCCAAGTCAATGTGCCTTGTGCGATTAGGCCGTTAGTGTGACCTTAGCTATATATATGAACATTTTCTTTAATAATTTTTCCGGTTCAAGATCAATTTCTATGAAGAAGCACTTTTATAACTAAAAGAACATTTTTATAGAATGTATTATTAAAAAAAATAATGTGAAATTGATTATTATGGTGGATGGTTGGGAATATAACTATTTCAATGCTAGCAACGAATATCATCAGCTCCCTTCTCCACAAGTATTTGGGTAGATCATCACATATTATAGGGATAAACAAATCTCAAATAAGCAAGAATTGTCTAAGCTCCTACTTGTGCTACAACATCCACAACAATACTTCGATGTAACCATCAATATTCACAACATTTCCTTCCCATGCAGGCTTTCATCGAAAGCCATTGAATAGATGTTGTTGTTTCAAAAAAGAAACAGCGATTGCATTGAAATTGGTTTTAGTTTTATTATTCGATGCTTAAGATGTTATTTTCTTTAATAATTTTTTCTCAATTTCAATTCTATGAAAATTTCTATTGAAAAAGTACTTTTAGAACAAAAAGTACATTTTCCTAGACTGTATATTAAAAAAAATTACATGAGGTGTCAGGGGACACCCGGTTTAATTATAACATTATTCATTTTCACACTTTGGCTGTAACTGTAGCACATAACAAATGACACTGTCATTGACCAATGTAATATGATATATTTTTATTAACAATGTATGCCTAATAATTGACTTTATTATACTGAACTTCAAGTTTCCCTACACCAGTGGTAAGGAACTTGAAATAACTCATTGGTGTCAATCAACACGCATCCAAATCGTCAGTTGGAGCATTTTTCAACAGGCACCAAACCAACATTTTGGTGACTTCATCGACGTTTATAGAGTTATCACTCTAAAAATCACCGTTTTACTCTACTTCAGAAGGATAGTGTCAATTCAACAGGCATACTGAACTTCAAGTTTCCCTACATCAGTGGTAAGGAACTTGAAATAACTCATTGGTGTCAATCAACACGCATCCAAATCGTCAGTTGGAGCATTTTCCAACAGGCACCAAACCAACATTTTGGTGACTTCATCGACGTTTATAGAGTTATCACTCTAAAAATCACCGTTTTACTCTACTTCAGAAGGATAGTGTCAATTCAACAGGCATCAAGTCAACTTTGGTGACCATTCAACAATGACGTCAGTTTCTGAATTACTAAGTCGTCAGGAATCTTCTGGTGAAGAGATCAGTGTTGCCAGGTTACCACTTTAAGTGCAATTCTAGCTTCTTTTTTTTGCTTCCGCACTTTTTTTTCTGGAAAAACATGCTAAATGCTTTTTGGCACTTATTTGAGCAATTTTTGCTAACTTTTGACGTTTCTTTCTTCATTTTTAGCATTATTTACGATAAATTGAATTTTTTCTATAATGTATTGCTGTTTTTCGGAATTGAACTCTGAAATAATGATTATTTTCAACCAGGAAATATAACATTCTTATATATAACTATAGAAGTATCACGGGTGTGGATGCTAAATATGGACGTAAGTTGGCATTTAAAAAATTCTTCACTGCAAAAGTATTTTGGTCTAGGCTATTTATTAGCAATTTCATTAAATTTGATGTACGGAGAACGTGACTATATACCAAAAATTAATTTGCCTCTAAGTAAATTACTGGTCAAAATCGAATAGACGATTCAACCATATAATTGCTTTAACAAGTTTAAAAAACGGAAACAGCTTTAATTAAAGCGGTTAACTTGGTTAATCCGCCCAGCTTTTGTGTGGGGGCATAGTGACCTCGCCAATTTTCTCTAGTTAAGTACAATTTTACTGATTATTCAATTACAGTCTACATGCTGACAGTTCGGACAACGGTATGAGACTGATTGACTTTGCCGCGGCTACAAACATGGGCGCTAGTTGTACAAGATTCTAGCATAAAGACATTCACAAGGCTATTTGGGTATCCCC
This sequence comes from Phaonia tiefii, assembly GCA_963931995.1. NCBI lineage: Eukaryota > Metazoa > Arthropoda > Insecta > Diptera > Muscidae > Phaonia > Phaonia tiefii. The sequence continues at coordinate 240,472,300 of OZ008367.1, forward strand.
TGATCAATGAACGAAGAACCAATTTGATAACGTTGTAATACACTCATCCATTGTAATGGGCGTACGAGTGATCAGAGGTGCTAACATCGATTCTAATCACGAAAATTGTACGAAACCAGACTTACGAAGCTAGACATCGACAGACGTACGAAGCTAGACATCGGAAAGCTGGAATTACCAAATGTAGCCAGAGCCTACTCAAGGAAACTCTTGCAACTTTTGGCAAACGACCCACCCCTCCCGATGGCGATCCTGAAGCGCAGTGGAAAGCCATTTTCGACTCTATAAAAACTGCCGCAACAACCGTACTTGATTTTGAACGTATGGAAATGATTTAGTCATTTGTAACTCGAGCTGCGACTGTGCGACATAAGAAAAAAGAAAGGAGGTAAACCGTATCTTTAGGTTTAAGAAACGGCAGTGGAGAAAGCGCGAGAGTGAGAAATTTGAGACATACCGAAGGAAGACCGAAGCTCTAAAATTCTACCAAAAAGTCAAAAGTCCCTTTCTGTTTCACTTTCGCAGTCACAGTCAGTAAATCAGTTTAACAATGAAAATCCATCAGCAATTTTAAACCCTGATCAGAACACACATTTTCAATCCCAAACTAAGTTTGGCTAAGTAATAGGCAATGGCAAAAATGCATCCAGGTCGTTAAAGGACAGACAGGCATGGCTCAAGTCTCAAAACTTCTTCTATGCGTTACAACTTTTTCCGTATCAAATAATATATACTCCCATCAATATGGGTGAGGGTGATGGAATATGTATGGTTTACGAAATTGTTTTTTTTTATTTTTTATACTAAAATTTTTGATTGTTTCAGTTTTAGCACTTTTTTTTGCAAATTGCACATTTTTTGCATGTTTTTTTTGACATCTTCTGGCAACACTGGAAGAGATGCAAAATATGATCTGCAACTTTAAAAAGGATTCGGCTGACAGGAAAGTAAGTTCCTCGTATTTTGAAGTACGCTCAGTCGTTTATCTTTGGAATGGGACAAATTTGATGAAACGGATGGCAAATTACGCATCCTTGTCGAGGACCAACTTAATTTTGAGTATTTTACAAATGAATACTACGATAAAATACAAGCACTGGCTCAGGAGTACATGACGATATTTCAAGATGAGACAAATCAACTGAATCACAAGGAAGTAAAAAAAGGTTCGGAGCTTCCTCGAACTCAACACAAAGTAGTTCCAAGTGCTCAATGCGAAGCACTGGTCAATACTTTGAGTTCATCAAACCCCCATCGAGACTTATCTCAAAATAGGACTTCAGAAGCAGCCGGGGAAACATTTTTCGATGGAACATTTTCGGAAAGCCCTTCATCTAGAGGTTTAATTAGGGAAATCACGGCCCGCATGATGGCGTTAAAGAGGTTCTTAGCAGGGCTTTTCACAATTGAAACAACCAACCCCTCCCAATATTATAAGGTGCGAATTGACACCATCACCAGATTATGGACTCAATTAGAAGAGTTGTATGATCAATCCTAGGAACAGTTTCCAAATCCAATTGCAGAAGGACTTAACCAAGATGGCTATAACGAACTTTCAGACATGGTCCATAAAATGCTACTAAAGCTGCATATGATGTTCGATAAACAGCAACTACCAAATCCTGCAACGACATTGCCACCTGTTTCATTGACTTCGTTGCCGCTACCGAAAATAACAATTCCAAAATTTGAAGGGGACTACTGTAAATGGAGACAGTTTCACGATTTACTTTCTCAAATGGTTGACCGGCAACATATACCCGCTGTACAGAAGATGTGGTATTTGAAGTCAAACCTGTGTGGAGAGGCGGAAAGGCTTATCAGTCATTTTTCTACCACGGTAAACAACTACTCTGCTGCCTGGAAGATGCTACGAGAACGATATAACAGTAAGAGAATTCTTGTAGCCAACTCAGTTGAGAAGATACTAAGTCGACCAGCAGCTACTTCAAACATATCCTCCATAAAATCATTGCATGATACAACCCGAGAGTGTATATTAGCATTGGAGAATATTGATATTGAAACAGGGTCCTGGGATCCCCTACTCCTGCAAATTGTAATCAAGAAATTGGTTATCATATTCGTTTTGAGCAGTCCCTCGAACAACCAAGGAATATACCAACGATAGACAATTTCCTAGCATTTTTGGAGTTCCAATTCCAAACAGTGGATGCCATTGGACATAAAGAAAAACCAACATCAACAAACAAAGCTGTATCCACAGCTGTTGCATCAGGCGAAAAACATGACAACTGCAAGTTCTGTAAACCATATGTTATACCATTGCGACAAGTTTCTACAAATATCAGAGGCAGACAGACTGAACTATGTTCAGTCGCAAAAGCTGCTTGTTAATTGCTTCAAAACAGCTAAAAAAACACAACACATTGCTCCACTTGAAGTCGAAATCTAAACCACAACAAGGCTCAAATTTACAAGCAAACGCAAATGTTTCAGCTAGCACCTCAAACGTGACTGTCACACCAGCAGCAGCAAAGAATTTTCCGTCGCGCCAGGATTATGTTTTACTTGCAACAGCAAGAGTAAAAATAGCAGCACCTAATGGAAATTCGGAAGAATTTAAGGCAATATTGGACTCTGGTTCTCAAGTGAACCTGGTGTCGGATCGTGTCGTCAAGAAATTTTCCATGAGTACATCCGAGGCATCATTATCCATTAATGGAATTGGAAACTCACAAAAAAGGATCACAAGGCGCGTAAATGCTAAACTGCAAGCCAGAAATAATAATTTTACAACAAACTTGGAAGCATTTGTCCTTCCAACAATCATCCCTCCACAACCGAATCAACATATTGACGTTTCGAAATGAAAAATTCCAAACGTAGAATTGGCTGACCCATATTTCTCTCAACCAGGCAAGGTGGATATTCTGCTAGGTGCCGAATACTACTTCAGTCTTGTAAGAAATGGAAAAATAGAGCTGTCTGATAACACTGTGATAGTTTTTGACCCGAAAAAAAATGAACTTTGATGAATCCTTTTCGAACTATTAGGGGGGAGTCTCCTGAGTGCGAAAGTACATTTGGAAGTGTCAGATTGGCTCCAGTTTTTGAGAAATCGGTATATATGGATATAGCTAAGCCTGCGCTATTTAAACAAATTTTACCGGCCATAGGCCAATTTTTTTTTTGGCCTAAAAGGGCTTATAAAGCTTATTAAAATAGAAAAAACAACTGTTTGCGCTCGGTCCAACTTCTTGAGATATGGGCCTTTAAAGCTTGAGTATATAATTGGCCATATCTCACATATTTATGGTCCGATCTGGTTCCGGTGAATATCAGTACAAAGACCATTAAAAACTCTTTAAATCTGCATATAAATATATTACATTTTATTAACCCATTGGTGACAAATTTTAAAAATACGATTTTTTAACCTCACTTTTTTGCTAAAAATCTGATTTTCTCAAAAAACAGCCCTAGTAAACCTATTGTCTACCTAGACTCAGGTAGTAGGCAACACTTCAGGCTTTGTTTTAAGGTATAATACTTCGCATTAACCCTTCTAAGACCGGAGATATTTATGTTCGAAGTTTGAAATACAAGATAAATACAAAGATATTTTATTAAAGTTGATTAATTATAAATAATTAACTTAAAAAAAAACGAAAAAAATATATAAAAGTCTAATATTTTGATTTTGAAGCTTAACTTGAGCCCTATGCTAGGAAAATCAATAAAATTTTGGAAAAAAGTAAAAAAAACTAATTTTTCCTTGTATTTCAAACTTTGAACATAAATATCTCCGGTCTTAGAAGGGTTAATGCGAAGTATTATACCTTAAAACAAAGCCTGAAGTGTTGCCTACAACCTGAGTCTAGGTAGAAAATAGGTTTATTAGGGCTGTTTTTTGAGAAAATCAGATTTTTAGCAAAAAAGTGAGGTTAAAAAATCGTATTTTTTAAATTTGTCCCCAAAGGGTTACTAAAATGTAATATATTTATATGCAGATTTAAAGAGTTTTTAATGGTCTTTGTAATGGTATTAACTGGAACCAGATCGGACCATAAATATGTGAGATATGGCCAATTATATACTCAAGCTTTAAAGGCCCATATGTCAAGAAGTTGGACCGAGCGCAAACATTTGTTTTTTCTATTTTAATAAGCTTTTTAAGCCCTTTTAGGCCAAAACAAAAATTGGCCTATGGCCGGTAAAATTTGTTTAAATAGCGCAGACTTAGCTATATCCATATATACCGATTTCTCAAAAACTGGAGCCAATCTGACACTTCCAAATGTACTTTCGCACTCAGGGGACTCTCCCCTAATAGTTCGAAAAGGATTCAACGAAGTTCATTTTTTCGACTATCACAGTGTAATCTACCAATATTGTTGAATACATCATTAGGCTGGATTGTTAGTGGCAGGACGTCACTACATCAAGACTCAACTGACGCTGCAACATGTGCAATTTCAGCTACTGACCCAAGACCTTTTGACAACGATTTGTTAAATGATGTCATTGAGCGGTTATGGAGAATGAAGGACAATGGGTCATATGGAAAGAGTCATTCACAAGATGAACAACAATGTGAAGCCCATGTCGCACAAAATACCCAAACTCACCATGATAGTCGCTTTATTTCGGGAGAATACCTCTGCATTAGGAGAATCCAGGGAAATGGCCTACAACAGATTTATGAGTCTTGAACGCTGGTTACCAAAAGATCCCGCTACCAGAGCACAATACATCAACTTCATGGAAGAATATATCAAATGGTACACATGACAGGAATAGACATCAATTCTATATCGAACCCCAATTTCTTCATTCCACATCACTCCGTGCTAAAACCAGATAGCACAGCAACTAAACTACGCGCAGTTTTCGACGCCTCAGCTAAAACTTCATCCGGGTATTCGCTCAATGATCTAATGCATACTGGCCCAACAGTTCAAAGTGATCTCTTTTCAATACTGGTCCGTTTTTGATTACCATGATTTGTTTTCACCACTGATATCGAAAAGATGTATCGACAAATCTTAATACATCAAGACAATAAGAGATACCAGATTATTTTATGGAGAGCGGATCCATCATCTCCCATAAGATATTATCAACTGAACACAGTTACCTACGGAACGCGAACTGCTCCATCTCTGGCCACAAAATGACTTCAGAAAATCGGCAGCGATTATGAAATTGATCATCCACTAGGTGCCCAGATATTAAAGGACTGTTGTTACGTAGATGATGGTGTTGGTGGATCCAACAGATTGACAACAGCTATTGAATCACAATGACAATTAGCTCACATTTTCAGAAAACATGGATTCAATTGTCGAAAATGAAGCGCAAATCATACGCAACTTTTACAAAACATTCCACAAGATCATCGTGAGGTAAACCTCGATTTCAGTGGCAACGATAAGGAGTGTATTAAAACTCTGAGTTTAATATGGTTACATAAAACTGACCACCTTTGCGTCAAGGTAAAGGTAGATACAGTAAATTTACCACAAAACGCACAGTAGTTTCAGACTTGGCGAAACTCTTTGATCCACTTAGACTTTTGGCTCCAGTCATAGTTAAAGCAAAAATATTTATTCAACATCGATGGCAGCTAAAATTAACATGGGATGAAGGTCTGCCAGCAGATATCAACTCAACATGGACTAGTTTTCGCGAGAATTTAGTCGTACTAAACAATCTTAAGATAGCGCGACAAATATTCAAGGATTATATACCAGTAACCACGCATCTGCATATGTTCTCCGATGCTTCCGAAAAAGCGTTTGGAGCTGCAGAATACATTTAAAGATGGCAGAAGATGGCTCGACTATTATGTTCAAAATCCCGTATAGCACCTCTCAAAAAACAAACATTGCCGAGATTAGAACTATGCGCGGCACTTCTAGCTGCAGAGATATCACATCGTCTTCGAAGGGATATGCAAATAAAGGATTTGCCAATTTTTTTATGGACGGGTTCCGAGATTGTATTATCGTGGATAAACTCACAATCATCATCATACCAAAAATTTGTTGGCAATAGAATATCGCAGATACGAACAGTAACTTCACCAGAACAATGGCGGCATGTCAGCTCAAAGGATAACCCAGCAGACGTCTTGTCACGAGGACTAACAGCAAAGGCTCTGTCCGATTGCCATCTATGGTTTTTGGGCCCACTGTTTCTTCATGGAAAACAAGAATGCTGGCCTGCAAATTTCCTGCCTAATCGTCAAGAGTCCACTGATCTTGAACGAAGAAAGGATACAACTATGGTACTGCCAATTACAAATAACAAATAACACAAATAACCACAAAAATTTTTGTACAACATTGACCACAATGGCTCGTTTAAGAAATTACAGCGGATAGTATCGTATGTTCTTCGCTTTATTCGAAATTGCTCTGCAGAAAGATCAATGAGGTCAGAACTGAAAGCTGTTTCTCCTAAAGAACTTGATGCAGGTTTTATGGTAATGATACGTGCCATTCAATGCATTGACAACAAGAGATCGGGAAACACAACTCCTTATCCAGTCTATTCCCGTTCATTGACGAAAAGGGTATTTTACGAGTCGGAGGACGATTGGAAGAGTCAGGATTACATTACGACAATAAGCACTCAATGGTCCTTCCATACAATCATATGCTGGTCAAATTATTATTCAAAATGGTGCACGACGAAAACAAACACTGCACTCCACAGGCACTACTAGGAATGATGAGGCATCGATACTGGCTAATAAAGGGACAGGCATCAGCCAGAGCAACTGTACAAAAATGCCTACTATGTACTAAAGCTCATCCTAAATTATGTCGGCACATAATGGGAAATCTACCACAAGCAAGAATCAGGCAGTCCATTTTGAGCTTGTGAGCGACTTATCCACAGATGCCTTCATTGGTGCGTTAAAACGATTCAATATTTACAGCGACAATGCAACAAACTTCGTTGGCGCTAGCAACAAACTGTCTGAACTTACTGATTCAATTTTCTCCGAAAACGGAAAGGAGTCCATAATGTCAACGTGCAGTTCAAAAGGAATACGATTTCACTTTACTCCACCCAGGGCACCTCACTTTGGAGAACTATGGGAAGCGGCAGTAAAATCGGCAAAACACCACCTAATTCGAAGTACAGGTACAGCTTCGTTAACATATGCAGAGCTGGAAACAGTAATTGTGGAGATAGAGGCTATCTTGAACTCTCGACCCTTAACACCTATTGCTAATGACACTACCGATCTGTCGGTATTGACGCTAGGACATCTATTAATCGGCGAAGCTCTAAGAGAATATCACTCTTGTCACGTTGGGAGCTTGTAATACAATACACCGACTTGCAGTACTTCCTGTTGAAAATAATGAGGAACCTGATCCAAAGAAAGCCCAAACTAACACATCTTCAGATGAAATAAGAAATCAAGATACTCCGCCTGAAACCAAAAGGATGCGATTATCACGAAAGAACTTATGTTTGACACTGCTGGCGATGCTGTTTATACTTCCAAATGTTCTTGCGATCCCAATTAGTAATGAGAAGTTCGGATCCAAACTAGAAATTCATTTTGAAGAAATAGGTTCAACAGCCATATCTACGAGTCAGTGGCATTTAGTTGTATAACGTGTGGCCATTAAAATCCGAACAAGTGTTTAAAACAAAATAGAAAAGAACATATGATCTAAGAAATGAAAGCAAAATATTCAAAATTAACGGTACTATTTTCTTATCTAAAGCAAATAAAAACCACGTGGATCACAACACATTTAGTTGGCAAAATGTCTTTAAACGAGTTAGACCGTCACAAGTTGATCTGCAAATTTTGTGAAGAAAATCCAAACAAATCAAAAAATGAAATTTTTCACCATTTTAAAGAATTGGGATTTAAAAAAACGTGTATTTATATTACAATTAATTTATTTCTAAATAATAAACCAGTCGAAAGATAGCGCGGATCGGGTAAAAATGCAGTTTACAAGATCCTAAGGTTCGAGCTAGATTAAAGGCTGACACACTCTCTGGACACTCTAAATCTTTTCGGCAGTTGGGCAAAAAATATAATTGTAATAAATTAACTGTAAAAAAGTATTTGGAACAAATGGGTGTTAAAAAAAAAAGAAAAAAGTTGCTCCATTTACAACTGCAAAGCAGAACAAAATCATCAAACTATATTACAAAATATTTCCAAAAAATATTTTTCAACATCTTCAAATTATATATGTGTGATGGAGGATGAGTCATATTTCACAGTTGAAGGCAACGAATGACAATCTAAATACTATTTTGAGTCTTCCAGTCACGATGCACCTGAAAAATCTAAATATATACTTAAGTCAAAGTTTCCGGGAAAGGTTTTGTTATGGTTGGCTATAAGTGAACGTGGTTAAAGCGAACCTGTGTTTTTTAAGGGCGGACTGACTGTTAATGCCCAAGTATACAACGAAAAATGTGTTCCGGCTCTTCATAAATTTATTAAAAAGTATCACAAAAATGATAAAACAATATTCTGGCCTGATTTAGCTTCGTCACATTATGCGAAAGCTACACTTAAAAATTTAAGTGATAGAAATATTCAGTATGTGGAGAAAGAAAACAACCCCCAAATGTTCCTCAACTTAGGCCAATTGAAACTTTTTGGGCAAATTTAAAACGAAAGGTCTACCAAAACGGTTATCGTGATAAAAATGGTAATTGTCTTATTGCAAAGATTAGAAAAGAGCTGAAAAAACTGATACAACTGGAATTCAGAGGTCAATGAAAGAATTGCCGAAAAAAATTCGGAAAGCAGGCCGCTGTGGAGCAAATGTTTTTTTTGTAAATTATCCATTTCCTCTCTAGAAAATAAAATAATAAAATTTAAAACTAAAAAAACTTTTTTTATTTTTAAATGGTTGTTCGGATTTTATTGACCATACGTTACTACGACCTATCCACATACTGGACTGACGCTGCATTTTTACTTAATCGAACCAGGTCCCTGCGACAGCTTTGTATGAGAATGGTATCCAACTCATCATGTCTCAACGTAATACAGTATTTCGAGCATATTGAAGCTGACTTAAATTTGGACAACAGGCTGCTATACAAGTCACGAAAGAAAAAAGGAGCTGTTGACCTCGTAGGAAACTATGCTGAGAAAATGTCATCAACAATCACAAACTTGCAGGAAAATGATTCATTCGTGCTAAAACTGCTGAAGGGTCAGACGTCAGTTGTAAACTCTACAATAAATATCGTCAAACATGGTCTGACAGCCACTAAATTCAAATTCGATACTCTCCAAGCAACAATAAATGAACAGGCTCTAAATGAAGAATTCTACCAGACCAAATTAACTCAAATATTCAACTTAGGCGTCATGCAACTCTCTCTCTCATTGCAAAAACACAAACCTGAATTTTGAATGTTTTGACTGACACTTGTTCTTAACTCCGACGCAATTAGAAGCAGAAATCAAACAAATCAAAATCCATATGCCACAATCGTTGAAATTACACGTACCTGAAGATGACCTATTGGAACTATACAAACTGATGAAAATAAAAGGTGGTCTTACTCAGAATCGGATGGTATTCAGCATAACATTGCCATTAACAGATCATGACAATTTTCAACTGTACAACTTAATGCCCACCCCTAATCGCATAAATAACACTATGGTGACAATAGAAACATGCGGTTATATATTAGCCATAAACAAATACCGAGGACACTATTTCTTAATCTCAACTTAAAACTTGCGATGTCATCAGCCAAAATATATACATATGCTACAACGTACAATTGCAGTACAATTTTGGTGCAGAAACATATTCATTTGAAATCAACTTATTCAACAATAATACAACACCAAGGTGTCTCCTAAAGACTCTCCCAACAAATGTAATATTGATACCACCTACACAGGCAACAGCAGTATGTGAAAAGGAAATATTACCATTGAAGTTCGAGGGTTCTGGCTTATTGACCTTTAAGCTAGACTGTATTCTTAAACATGACTTCATCTATGTGTCAGGACAACAATCTATATCCACAACGCTAATATCATCACACACAAGTCTTGCAAATGTATCTGAATTATCAGAACAACAGTTCACGAAGGCTAAACTAATTTCAACCACCAATTTTTCGTCAATGTCAGATCAATATGAAAGACAAATCTCTGAGCTGACATCCACGCAACATAAACTGGAATTAATTAAAACATCTGAAATTCAACATCATATAAACTCAACACATGGGATTAATGTCGCATATTCCGCACTAATCATCAGCGTGGTGGCAATCATAATTTTTTCGTGTACAAGTATGTTTCGCAAAAGGGGACGCACGGTTCAACTAACTGATATGCCACAACATGAACCAATCAATCAGCACAGTCAACGAAACAATGATGGACCAACGCCTGTACCAACTCCACGAAAAAACTTCACCATTCAAGTTTAACGATGACCACTTTCCGTTGACCAATTGGTCAACGCGGGGAAGAATGTTTAATTTTAGTTTAATTATAAAATTATTAATTTTCACACTTTTGTCTGTAACTGTAGCACACAACAAAACACACTGTCATTGACCAATGTAATATGATATATTTTTATTAACAATCTATGCCGGGTAATTGACTTTATTATATTGTCAACGTTAGCACATTACTATTGCTTTGAAAAGTGCCAAATTAATTGAATTTGTATATTATTTATATTGCATATTTTGTCACATTCTTTTACCAAAATATTGTTGTGGAACAATACGCAAGTTCAGTACTTTTGTTGTTCTTTTATTATTCAATTGGTTTATGTTGATAATTGATTTACTATAAATACATAATAAATTACTGGCATAGTCCAGTCAAAATAAAGTACTTCACAAAACAAGTGTCTTTCCTTTTGATTCGCATAACCCTTTCAGCTAACAACTGCTAGAAAGGTACATACATAGAGAAAGCAAATTAGTGACAATTCTGACGAAACGTTTGAATTGGTAACCACTATAAATTCTCATTTTGCAAAACAGCTATATATAGTATGTGCTAGTTAGTTCCAACACGCCTAAGGCGCCCGTTGAAAAATACGATAATTTAAATGGATCTTTAAGAAAAGATACCTCTTGTAAAATGATAAGCTTTTTTTAAGGAAAGGTACTTAACTAAAACAAAATAATTTTGTCGAGAAAAGGTACTTTTTGTTAGAAAGTGTACTTTTTTAAGCAAAGGTGCTTCTTGAAGATAAGGTATTTTTTTTAAGAAAGGTACTATCTATATACATTTTTAAGAAAATTTACTTTTTTTAAGAAAGATCACTTATTTATGGAAATGTTCTTTTTTTAAACTTTTTTCACTTTGGCTTTTCTAAATTTAATTTTTATTGGGTTCAAAACTACAATATATAGTAATCTAGCTGAACCCGGCAAATTTCGTTTTGCCTTCACAGTTTTTGTAATACCAAAGGGTGAACAATAATACAATGGGCAAATAAACCCGTAGTTGACTGGAATATCACGAAGAAGAATGGAAAGTAACTCTTTGTTAGAAGTATTTGATTAGATTTCGATCGTGTGCTGATTTGTCTAAAAAGCTTCTCATTATACTATAATAGCTGTTCCCGTTGCGCTTCGTTCCCCTGAATTATAATTTAAATGAAACACAACTGTGTTATTTTTTTCTATTACTTATTTATTATATAAGTACAATATTTCTAGTTTTGTCATCTGGTGCAAATATATATGTCTGAGGGTTTGACCACACGTGAACATGCAACATATATTGTCCGTGGGAAAAACACGGATTTGTCAAATTTACGCCACAGACTTGAAGCGCCTGCCATTGCGCTTTATTACTGGTCATTCTAAATGACAACCGAATCGGAAACAGCAATCTTTTGAAATCTATGGGCATGTCTGTGGGTATCATGGGAATGCGTGGAATCAGGACACCGGATCCTTTATAATTTCCAGTGATTAAAGTAGCCTCTATAAGATTATTCTACTTTTTTTTTTTAAATGTATTGTTTGGATAACGATTGTTTACCTCGTTGGTAGCCTTGCCTTGATCAGGGCTGATGGAGCTGTTCCGGCAACTGGTGTCCCTGGGTGTTGCTGAGACTGCTGGCGAGGCTGCTTCACTGTGGCAGACTTCCTTCACCCGCACTGGTTGTTGTTGTTAATATGATGGTGGTGGTTAGTTGCCCATATGGACGACTTTGTTCCCACACTTACATATTCACCAATATGCACCAAATACAAAAAAATACTAACTTTTTATTTTCATTTAAAATTATTTATTTGCCGGCTCGTGTGCTTGTGGCTGCTTTGTTGATTTTTTTATAATAAAAAACAAGAAGAAGCACGGAAGTTAACGAGACGCCGATGCCACTCGCTCAAAGTTGACGGCGCCAACTCGTCTGGTGGCAAGAGCGATCATTAGGGCTGTTCACGATAACATACTCCCCGCCTTGCAGGAAGTGCAAATTAAATAATGGACCACGCAAACTTATTTTTTCTCTAATTAATTCATTAATTTATGTAAATAATACTACAGTTCATTTATGGAAATGGAATAACAATAAAATAACAAAAAAAAATAATAAGTAAAAATTAAATAGGAAATAATGGAGACAAAGTGACGATTCAATTATTCATGGTGCCAAATCCTCCTCTTGCACCTTTTCTGCTACGCCGAAGAATGTCTCCCGAAATTTTGTATTTTGGCGGAGCAGATTACCGGGGCGTCCCACAGCTGGTCCAATTAGAAGGCGACAGGCTACATCGGCTCCCAGGATGATATGGACTGGGCGGCGATGGTTCCACATTGGGTCGGCCTCTTTATGGGCAGGCCCTCTGAGGCGCTCAGGTGCTCTCTATATTTGGGCCACTAAATTATGACCGTAGTTTACGTCTTCTATTGCGCATGTTACCTCCAGCTGCCAATCATCGTGATGTCAGTGTTCCAGCGTTATACAGGCACGGCCCCGCACAACTGGGCACCGCAACGTTTCCACCTCTCTCTTCATCACCGAGGACCGTGTGGCATTAGGGTCGATGCGGACTCGCGCGAACGTATAGTCTTCGTGTCCGATTTTGACATTTACCAATGCCGACATTTTGAGCCACAGATGATTTGGTGACAGAGGGTGCAGCCAGGTATTGTGGTCTTGTAGACATTTCTTACACCGATCGAGGTTCCGGCATACGATGCGTCTGTGTGACTGTGCAAGGCAGTTCGTACACAATCCGTGCTCTGCCACCGCACGCAATTTCTGTTCCACAGTCATGACTTGGAACCGGGTGCATTGCCGTATGGCATGCAAGCGCCCACATAACACGCAGGCGTAGTTCTCATTGAACAACCAGGGTTGCGTTGCGATTAACTGTAAGTATGGAAAGATTCAATTAGTAAGTGACGATAGTAAGGAGCTACGGACTATGCTAGACAAGAAGATTACGACCAGTCATAATGAACTACGAGGAAGAAGTACGAGTTTGTGAATTGGCCTTGTGATTGAGCCATTCTGAGTTTTCAGATCGGCTACACGAACTCGGCCGTCTACGCCATGGAAGACTTTAGTGACACGGCCTAGGCGCCAATCAGTAGGGCATAAAGGTTCGATTCTTAAAACGACAAGATCTCCCTCTTCCAGGTCGATTTGACGGTTTTTCCATTTAGTGCGTTTATGCAACTCCTTTAAGTATTCCTCTTTCCAGCGTCGGCAGAATTCTTGTCGAAGTGCTTTCAGCTTGCGCCAACGGTTTACAATAGAGTCAGGGGTTCCCAACTCTTCAGGAGCAGCAGGCGTCAGCATAGAGAGCCGATTAAAAATGTGCTGGCGTTAGAGCTGAAAGTTCGCTAACGCCTTCAGAGAGGGCCGACAGTGGGCGAGAATTGAGACACGCCTCAATGGTCGCTAGAAGAGTGGAAAACCCGTCAAACGTAAGTTTTATCTGCCCGGTCGTCTTTTTCATGTGCATTTTAACACTTTTGACACCCGCTTCCCACAGACCCCCCATATGGGGTGCCATGTTAGGTTTTGATGCCCGTATTTAGACACAGCGTCATCTCGAAGCTCCTTGATATGGGCAACGAAATCTGCATCAATTTGTCTTGCTGATCCAACAAAGTTTCTACCATTATCTGAGAAGATTTTGTTGGGACAACCACGCCGGGAAATAAATCGCGCCAAAGCAGCTAGAAACGCAGGAGTGGACAGATCGCTTACGACTTCTAGGTGGATAGCTTTCGTCGAAAAACACACGAATACACAAGCGTACCCCTTTGTGATCTTGGTGTATCTGCCAGTAAAGCTCTTAAGCTCGAAGGGGCCTGCGAAATCGACGCCGGTATTCGTGAAGGGTCGACTAAACTCGGTCCTTTCAGCGGAAGTTCGCCCATAATTTGACCTTGCAGCCGTTTTCGATATAAAACTCAGGGTTTGCAATTATTGATGCACGTTTTTTTCAGATTTTTCGCCTTGAGTATCCAACACTCCTGTCGAACAGTATTCAGTACTAATTGCGGGCCACCGTGGAATACCATTTTGTGAACAAATTCGACATATAATCGAGCCACACGACTGCTATATGCGAGAATCACCGGGTGTCGTTCATGGTAAGATAAACTTTTCGTTGAGCTTAGGCGACAGTTGGCACGAATTAAACTGTCCTTGTCCAAAAACGGTGTAAGTGTCAGAATAGAGCTACAAGAATCGATTTTCGTTCTTTTGGACAAACATTTGTATTCTCACTCAAAATAAACCCGTTGCGACAGTAACATGAGCCGATTTTTTACGAATAATAACTCCGTAGCCGAAATTTTTAACGATTCGTATTGAGAGGGCTCTGTTTTACGCCTGGTCTTGTTAGCAAATCGGAACATATATGCTATCACGTGAATCGCGTGAGCCCAATTAGAGAACCGATTTAAAATATCATCTTGCTCCGTTGATTTAGCAAAATGAACTTGTACATTTTTCATTTCTTCTGTCGTCTCGAACTCTGTGCTGTTAGAGGGCCACTGAGAACTACTTCTGGCAAGCCAATCAGGACCGTGCCACCATAACGGGTTATGTTTTAGTTCCTCAGGGATCAGCCCCCGGGTTGCTAAATCTGCGGGATTATCTTCAGAGGCTACATGGTACCAGTTTTTGTTTCCAACTTTCTCTAAAATTGTTCCAACTCGATGTGCTACGAATGTTTTCCAATTGCAAGGCGATTTTTTGAGCCAGGCTAATACAATTGTAGCGTCGGACCACAAGAACAATGAAAAGGTTTTTGATATTGAGTACTGGAACTTCTTTTTCCACTAGTTTTGCCAGCAAAACCGCTCCGCATAATTCCAAGCGTGGCAAAGTTATTTTCTTGATCGGAGCCACCTTAGTTTTTGATACTAAAAGATTTGTGGTAACATCTTCGCCACATTTTACCTTTATATATAGAGACGCCGCATATGCGAGCTCCGAAGAGTCACAAAATGCGTGCAACTCAACGCTGCATTTTATCAATAT
This sequence comes from Phaonia tiefii, assembly GCA_963931995.1. Lineage (NCBI taxonomy): Eukaryota > Metazoa > Arthropoda > Insecta > Diptera > Muscidae > Phaonia > Phaonia tiefii. The sequence continues at coordinate 240,487,779 of OZ008367.1, forward strand.
CGTTGAAGGTTGATATGAACGAAAGCCATTTTTTCAACGAAATCGCGCTAATTGGCCTTTATCGAGCCACATCTGCTGAATTAGGACTTTTGCTTTGACAATTATAGGAGCTAACCAACCTATTGGATCAAAGAGTCTAGCAATAACTGAGAGTACTTCTATCCTCGTGTATGATCCTTTCAATTAATTTTCTCTGTCGCAAAATAAAATTCATCAGTAGATGCGTTCCACCTCAAACCGAGGGTTTTTGTTGTGCTACCATCGTCTAACTGTATAAACGAAGAGCTCAGTATATTTTCAGGGGGTAAACCTTCAAATATTTTGGTGCAATTTGACGTCCATTTTCGCAGTTCAAATCCACCGCATTTCAATATAGCGATCAGCTGGTCTCGTGCCAGTAATGCATCAGAAATTGTGTTAGCCCCGTATAGAACATCATCCACGTAGATTGAGCTACGAAGAATCTGAGCACCGATTGGGAAACGCTTTTCTTCATCGTCTGCCAGTTGCAGCAGAGTTCTAAGAGCCAAATACGGAGCGCAGTTTACACCAAAAGTGACCGTATTGAGCCGATAGTCGTAAATTTCGTCATCTTCAGAGCTACGATATAATAGCCCTTGATACGACGCGTGCTCTGGCTTCACTAGTATTTGTCTATACATTTTAGTGATTGTATAGACGTATTTGTATAGACGCCATTTTGTTATGAGTGACACAAGACTGCTCTGAAGGGTTGGACCAACATATATAAGTCATTTAGACTAACTCCACTAGCTGTCGGACTTGAGGCATTATATACAACCCTCAGCTTCGTTGTCGCACTTTCAGGTTTATATACAGCGTGATGAGGCAGATAATACTCAGGACCACTTTCAGACATTTTAATTTTCTCCATATGTCCGAGATCCAAATAATCTTTAATTACCTCGTCGCATTGAGCCTCAATTTCTGGTCTACGCAACATAGACTTCTCATTTCGTTCAAATTGACGCTACGCTATATGTCTCTTGGACCCAGTTTTGAAATATCACTCTTGAAGGGCAGACTCACTATATATCTCCCTTCAGTATTTCGTACTGTAGTAGAACGGTAGATTTCTTCACAATCCTTATCGTCTTGTGATAACAATTGATTATGAGTTACCTCTTCTAACTCCCAAAATTTGGACAACTGTTCGTCAATGGGCACTTTAGTGACATGAGCAACATTAATTGTTGAAAAGGGGGCTCCTCTAATGGTTGGGCCTGTTACTATCCAACCAAATATGGTATTTTGAGCTACTAAAGTCCCAAAAATCCCTCGCTGAACACCATTCTTCAACATCTCTGGATATAAATCGCCTCCAAACAAAATGTCGATTTGACCGGATCCGCAATCTGGATCCGCATAATCCAGTTTTGGCAATTTGTCTACCTCCATTGGGTGAAATGTGTGTGTTGGTATTTTTCCAGTCACTCGAGCTACAACAAGTGCTCCCACATTAAGTGCTGAATTCGAATTGTGAATCGACACAACTTTAAAATGGGCCTTACAATCGCATCTGCTTACGATCTCACCGTTCAAACCCGTTACCTCTGCAGATACCGGTACAGTGGGCAACTTTAATAATTTTTGTATTTTTTCTGACACAAAACTTTCGTCTGAGCATGGGTCTATTAGGACTCTCAACTTATATTCAAAACCACGACAAATAACATTTACCCATGCTGTGGCCAACATGACTTGTTTTGATGGACCAGGGGCTTCTGTGGACTGTATATTGTTTGCGCTGTGTTGTACTGTACCTTGAGCTGGAGTACTCGACTGACCTTGATATGATTTTGTCGTAGCTTCCCTATGTAGAAGAGTGTGATGCTTCTTCTTACATTTTGAGCAACAATTATTGCTTGTGCAATTATTGTACATGTGACCAACATTCAAGCAATTAAAGCAGTATTTAAATTTCCTCAATACTGAAACTCTATTCCTGTTGTCCATTTTCAGAAATTTTCTGCAAGTGCTAACCGCATGGGAATCCCTGCACAACTTACATTGAGCCACATCCACTTTAGTATGATGAGCTTTATGTTGTCTTGGCTTCTGAAAATTTTGTTGACTTGCGTCACTCACCGATTGGGAACCACTGGGCATTTGACTGCTCGCTGCAGTAATATCCGACACACTCTCGAGTGCGTGATATCTCTCGGTCAAAAAATTATTTAATTCTTTCCATTTGGGAATCTCTGTTTTCTTCTTCACCGATTGTTCCCACAAATTCAATGTCCGCTCTGATAATCGCGACGAACATTGGAAAACGAAAACTGGGTACCATGACTCAATATCAATGTCAAATAATTTGAGGACAGACATACAATTGTTAATCTCCCTTTGGAGCCTTTTCACTTCTTGAGCGGAATCTTCTTTGCAAGGGGCTAAATTTAACAACGATTTTAACTGAGTATTTATCAGAACTCGTTTGTTCTCATATTGCGTTTTCAAATTTTGCCACGCAATTACAAAATTTTCGGCCGTGATTGAAATATTGCGATTAATTTCCCTAGCTTCCCCATCTGTTTTTTGAAAAAGATAAAAAAGTTTTTCCACTGGGCTAAGTCTCTGATTGTTTATGTAAATGGCGCTAAACATGTCCCGAAATATGGGCCACGAGATATAGTCATCATGAAAAACTCCAATGTCACATGGGGGTACCGAAAACCCATGATTGGGAGCCACTGTACTAGGCGCAGCACTTTTTTCTATGGGCAAGTTCTTCTTTGCCTTTGCAATATAATTTATGCATTTTACATGTGCCCTACGGGCCTGTGTATGCCTTGCTTGAACCACTGTTAGCTCCTTTTCTTTATCTAAGCTTCCTGCACAACACTCATCATATAGTTTCTTATATCTGGTCCAAACTTTACTTAATTCATCCTTCTCAAATTTTATTGCCTCCGCAGTGTAATCTGTGAAATCTTCTTCACTAATTTCAGCTTCAGCTGCGATAACTTCGCCAGCTGCATGCAAATATTTCTCAAGTGCCGGCATATTTTGGCTTGTCTAGAAGCACTCATAAATAGCATTCACGAAAATGAGAAAAAATCGAAAGCCAAATATGACCAACAAATCTTGCTTCACTGTAGCTATTCGTATACAGCGAGCCACCACTGTAGCAAAGGAACAACAAACTCTTTTTTATTTTAGCAAAACACAATTTTCCTTGTTTGTCTTTTCGCAAATTCGCACCGACAAAAAACAATTTTTTTATTTCTTCAGCTACTGGCCAATGCTTTTTCTTATTTTCAAGAACGAAAAAGAAACTACAAAGTTGCGTATATTGAGCCACCACTGTCTCATTGAACCGCAAGATTTTCTTTTCCACTATTTATGTTATTGGCCAACACTTTTAATCATCAACAAGCAAGTTAAAAATCCAAAAGTTGCGTATAATGAGCCACCACTGTCTCATATAACCGCAAGATTTTTCCTATTTATGTTATTGGCCAACACTTTTAATCATCAACAAACAAGTTAAAAAATCCAAAAGTTGCGTATAATGAGCCACCACTGTCTCATATAACCGCAAGATCTTTTCTATTTATGTTATTGGCCAACACTTTTAATTATCTTCAAGCACGTCAAAAAAATCCAAAAGTTGCGTATAATGAGCCACCACTGTCTCACCGCAATATTTGTTTTCTCTATTTTCTTTTGACTATGTGCTGAGCAACGTAAATCAGAGACAACAACTTCACTTTGCATATGTTTCATATAATATTCATATGTTTTGTTCTTCTCTAATGGACTTGCCATGTCAGGTATAGAGCAACGATAATATATGTGACTTTTTGGTTGATTCGGATGGAAGATGAGATGCTTTTTCACGTGGTGAAAAGCAGAAAATCCTAACTTGCTTAGAAGTGTACTAATAATGTAAAGAAAGAAGAGTAAAAATACGACAAAATATAATTTATTGGTAATGAACAAAATACATTGAATTATAAGCTATAAAGACATGATTATACAGTAGAAAAACGTATTATGGGCCAAAAATAATAATGCTGAGTAGTTTATGTATTTTTCTTTGTTGTCGTTTTCCTTCAGATCTTTTTACGTGTTGATCCTGAGGAAGATGGACCTGGTTCCTCGTCTGGTTTGAGAACATCTTCACTAGTTTTTGCCTTCCGTTTCTTCGATGGCAAATCTTTCGGCAATGGAGCCACAATATCTACTTTAGATATATCCGAAACTAAGCTGCGAAGATTGTGATAGATGTACCACTGACGTTCCAAAGATAAACCGGTATGTATTTGGACCATATCCGTCGAAAACTGCAATTACTCATCTTCAATTCGTCATCACTGAGTGAAGAAATGTATTTTCGATAAATTGAGGACTTCGTCTCGCTGGATGGCAGTTTCATTATCCGAAAATCCTTAAATTTTGGGAGTCGTCCGGGCAGTGGAAGAGCCATTAAATAGGCTATAGACTCGATGAATTTAACAGCTTTTTCGATGTCAGCCGGTTTAAATGACTTTGGATGTGTACTCGGTTTATTTGCCAGTCCGTGTTGGCGCACTGTTACACCCTGTGCGTGAAAATGACATACTAAATTTTCGTAACGCTTCGTCGTACAGGCATATACAAAAAGGAAAAACGAACGACAAACAGGTACTCTGTAGAAGGTAAATTGAATTCTCGATCGTTTCCCGTGGTATCAGTGTATGGCATTCATTATTACAACAATCTTTTGACAGAAATTTTGTTACCAGCTCCTCCTCCTTTACATCAACAACATACAGGTCCATGTTAACAAAAGTTTGTTCGGTATCATCTTCTGCCTGAGATACACATACTTCGTCTTCATCATCATCGCTCTCTTCATAGTTTTCATCATCGTTTTCATCATCCTTTTCATGGAAATATTGTCCGTATACGGCACTGAACTCCTCATCAACATTCATGTTTCATTTCATGCGAAATGCGAAGACGATAATCAACAGAAACAGTAAACGTCACTTCTTCAGTGTTACTTTTTTAAATGTTCCACACTAGCAACTTACACGATGAACTATAATAATATTCCGACCAACAACAACACTTACTGGACCAACAACAACATTTACTGGATGTCCGGCGCGGAGAACAATTAACGAGATAATGAGAAACTGACGAAACGAGTTGCTTACTTTTAACAGCTTTTTCACAGAAAACTAGTTTTCGCACGTAAGCTCCCTTTTCGTAGACCAGGTCACATATGTATATTTGTTTGACTGTGTGCAACAATATTTGAAAAAAAACGGTACTGCAATCCGCTTGACGATTGTTAAAAATCTCCGTGGCTAACCTTACATTTTCTGAGCCACTTCTCAAATTTATTCTTCAATTTTTTCCTATTATCAGAACTCTTTCTTGTTTTTCCACACCGTACTTCAAATATTCTCACACACTCAACTTTTCGCCAACTTTTTCCGAGCCACAAATTGTTTTGAACCACAAAATGTTAGCACGAAATTTGGGCGCCTTTGCAAAACACTCTACGCACCTTGTTGCTCCTTTCTCGGTAGAAGGACCAAATGTTTACTTCGTTGGTAGCCTTGCCTTGATCAGGGCTGATGAAGCTGTTCCGGCAACTGGTGTCCCTGGGTGTTGCTGAGACTGCTGGGGCGGCTGCTTCACTGTGGCAGACTTCCTTCACCCGCACTGGTTGTTGTTGTTAATATGATGGTGGTGGTTGGTTGCTCTTATGGACGACTTTGTTCCCACACTTAAATATGCACCAAATACAAAAAAACACTAACTTTTTATTTTAATTTAAAGTTATTTATTTGCCGGCTCGTGTGCTTGTGGCTGCTTTGTTGATTTTTTTTTATAATAAAAAACAAGAAGAAGCACCGAAGTAAGTGAGACGCCGATGCCACTCGCTCAAAGTTGACGGCGCCAACTCGTCTGGTGGCAAGGCGATCATTAGGGCTGTTCACGATAACAACGATATTTAGGATGCTCTCGAAACTGACCTCAATTATATTCAGTCGTACCTGTGGTCACTTTTTTTAGCCTCATAGTCTGACATTTTTAATAGCCGTATTTATATTGGTTTTCCCCAAAAATTAATTTTCATCATATCAGTAGTATATGTACCGAACCGACACTGTATCAATTGTCCGTACGCCTGGCAGTTGTGAACATATTTTAGTTTATCTCAAATGATATATGGCCGATCTGATTCAAATGTTTTTTAGGATAGAAGCACTGAAATTTAAAAATAATTATTCTATACGAATCGGCCATATATTTCCTGAGATACCTTGAAATATGTCCTCAACTGCCTGGTGTACGGACAATTGTTTGATGTAGTATCTGTAATAGTCAAATATTGACGTGTGTTGTCAGCGCCTTGGGAACTTTTTTCCAAATATCCTGTTTGTATCTGTAGGCCAACTGTAACAAACTGTGAAATTTTCGGGACGATCAAGCTATTATTATGACTGATATAATGGTTTCTTTTAAAAGGGCGTGGGACCTCCCACTGTAATTCATACTGTACAACAACATATATACCAAATTTAATTTTCATACCTCTGATAGTTCATACCTGTGATATGCATTTTAAATTTCAAGTTGTATGGGCGGTGGCACCCCCTTTATACAATCACTACCAAGTATAGCTAAGAACTATCAGCAGGTCATCAGTACCACATTGTAAAATTTCCATAACTATCGGTCTATTAGAAAAGCCGTCAGAGCGATTTTTACTGTACCAACAACATATGTATATACCAAATTTAATTTCCATACCGCTGAAAGTTCATGAGAAATAGCCAATTTAAATTTCAAATTGTATGGGCGATGCCACTCGCCTTTATCCAATCACTACCAAGTATATCCAGGGACTATCAGCAGGTCATCAGCACCACATTGTGAAAATTTCATAACAGTCGGTATATTAGATAAGCCGTCAGAGTGATTTTTCAAAAGGGACGTGGCACCGCCTACTTCCATCCTGGCTATAATTCAAACTGTTCCAACAATATATATACAAAATCTCATATTCTTACCTCTGAAAGTTCATGAGATACAGTCATTTTAAATTTGTATGGCCGGGCGACGGCCCTCTAACCAATATTTTCCAAGTATAGCCAAGGACCATACGAAAAGCCATCATAGCGATATTTTCAAATGGGGCGTGGCACCGCCCACTTACACTCTGACTGTAATTCGAACTGTACAAACATCTTATATTCCAAATATCATATTCATACCTCTGATAGTTCCTGAGATACAGCCGTACAAAGTTTCGAGATGTATGCCACATCCACTATTGCGATCCCGCCCATTTTTGTTGGATGACGAATTTTGCTGCCAAATGCATCCACACAAATTTTCAAGGCAATTGGTGAAATAGTCCCCCAGATATTGCGTTTTCAAAAATAGAGTCCAATGGGCGGGGCCGCGCCCGCTTGATATATCAAAAATGCAAGAACGTTATTTTCACCACCGACCACAAAGCTACATTTTGTGAAAATTTCAAAAATAATCACTCCAACAGTTTTCGAGGCTATACAGTACTAAAGAATGCAAATAAACAAACCAAACACAAACTCTGATTTTTGTAAATTAATCATTACGGTCCCTGACTTCAATGGATAAAGGAATAACAGACCACGACGGTTTCGGAGATATGAAAAGACTGTCCAAATTATCCAAGTTAGGAGTTACTGGCACAATTAAATTACGTCTCTAGAAGCCTTTTTTCCGTTTTGGAGAGGACGAGATGTCTTCAGGCCATTTAAAACTATCAAACATATCCTCCAACGATTTAAATTTCGAACTAATAGAGACAAAATCTGAATTTAAAGTTTGAAACCCTTTTTTTGTCTCTTTAAATAGCTTATGAAAGTAAACTTCAAATTTCCAACATGTCCTGCGAAGCCCACTTGCCTTAGCCGTAATTATATCGCAATGACTTCCATTGAAGCCAGCACACTACACATGGGCATGACTATCACAAAGCCAACATGAAAGAAAGCAACCTCATATACATCCCTGACTGTGCAAATCTAGTAATAATTACCAAGTATGTCTAAAGGTATGCAATAAAATAAAATAGCAAAACGAATTGGTACAACTTTCAAACACTAAACGACGAAATCCTAAAAGTATGCAGAATAATACTGGGTTATAGCTTAATACGGTTAAAAAAAAGTAGTTTAAATTTTTTTCATTTAGCCCCCATCCGCAACGTGCGATAAGAAACTTCGTTCCAATAGAAAAAAATTAGTAACGAACTTTGCGTAGCTGACCAGGCAAACGGCATTTTATTTATTTAAAACTGTATACACATATACTTATACAAAACATTAGCGTTTTACACTGAAAGGAAACCGATTCGTTGTATAAGTGAATCATATTCGTTAATGTTTTACGTTGCTAAAATGTTGCTGCTGCAACGAAAGTTGTCATACATTATATCTTTGACAATTTTTTGATTCGCTGCCAGTACAAAAATTTTCTTGTTCCTACAAGAATTAGATTTTTTTTTAAATCGAGCGAACCCTTCTCCGCCACTCATACGTCTCCAGAACTAATGGGAGAGCATGGATAATAAGTTCACACGTTGCAACAAACTAGAGAAATTATTCACCAGTGGGTATATACACAAACATAAATAAGTATATATGTACATCACGAACTATTAGTTTAACAAATACTTTATATTAAATAATAATTAAGAATAAACCCAAAACCAAGTTATAAAATCAGACCAGATAGTAATGACAAAGTAAATGTACATATGTAAAGAAATATATAGCACTAATGCAATCGGCTTAAGTGACAAATTATCCTAGACTTTGTAGTTTCCCAACAAATCAATAAACTGATATAGCTCATTAAACTCAAAAAGGACTCATAATTCGAACGCTGAAACTCAATGTGAATGAGTTTCTTTTGTACTTTTGATACAGCAACAAATTCTGTACATGACCTTGGCCAAATAGGACAAGTTGTCTTCTTAGCTACCTCGAATAGGTTTGCTATTATTCAAGACATATTTATTGGTGCCGAAACCAGGGAACTAGACCGAGGACTTTAAAATACTTTTGGAAATTTGCTCCCTATTGATTTTGGGGAAAGTAATAAGTTTTGGTGGTGAACCTGAGAATAAAGTGGAAAATTTTGTGATTCATAGTGTGTGATTGTGTAACCATGAGTGATCTTGGTAACTTTATTAGCGAACAACGTGGCTTGTTAGAGTTATTGACGAAATACGAAGGCCTATTTGAGGCAAAGGAATGTGCAGAGAAAACTTGTGGTTATGTTAGTGCACTAGCCCAAAGAATTGATAATATTTACAATAATTTTGAATCGCAACATGACACAATAGTGCGCCTTATAAAGGGTTTTTCAATAAGAGCGCTACAAGAGTTTTTTTAAATAAAACAAAACCGGTTTTAGATACCAATGAAATTCTTTATTCCTGTGAAAGTACGTTCGATGCCATTATATATGGAACTCGATTTCTTTTGCATGGCCACCACGGGCACGCTTGCAGAAGTCCAGACGCTGAACCCAATTTTCGACGGTTTTCAAGCATAAATCGGCCGATACTGCTGCAATTTCACGTTCGATATTCGTACGAAGTTCATCAATCATCGCTGGCTTGTTGGCATAGACCATAGACTTGACGTAGCCCCACAGGAAATAATCTAACGGCGTCAAATCGCACGACCGAGGCAGCCAATCGACTGGGCCATTTCGTGAGATAACACGTTCACCAAACTTGGTTTCCAATAAATTGATTGTGGCATTCGCTGTGTGGCTTGTAACGCCGTCCTGTTGGAACCACATGTCCTCCTAGTCCATATTATCCAATTGGGGCCAAAAATATTCGGTTATCATTGAACGGTAGCGATTCGCATTCACAGTAATGTGACGGTCTTGATTATCACGGAAGAAGTAAGGACCAATGACGCCGCCGGCCCATAAACCGCAGCAAACCGTAATTTTTTCGGGATGTGTCTATTGCTGTCTGACCAATAACGCATATTTTGCTTATTGACGAAGCCAGAAATGAGCCTCATCGGGCGTAGCGCTCTTAAAGTTGAGGCGACTGACTCCAAATTTCGGTAGTAAATTTTAATAATTTCGACTCGTTGTTGGCTCGTATATCTTTCCATTATGAAATGGCAAACCTTACTGAATGTCAAAAGAGCGGGAAAAAATATGGCGTCGTTTGCTGTCCCTACCGATTTACTTTTGTAGCGTCTCTGTTGAAAAACCCGTTACATGAGACTTCTTTGAACGTTAGTGATGTGCCATATACATATGAACGAGGACGTGTATTTTATATTTTCGGAGAAATATTTAACATTCAAAGGCAAACTAATTGATTCTTTTCCGGAACACTCTGTTACGCAATCACCCATGGCGAGCACTTTCATTTCGCACAATACTCGTTCGGAGACAATTATTGGCTCAGATTCTAGACTTCCGAAAATTTCATTGCCTAAATTATCAGGGGAATATATAGAGTGGATTCCATTCCGTGACATATATTTTTCCCTAGTTCACCAAAACGATTCTATGAATAAAATTCAGAAATTCTATTATCTAAGGGGTACACTAAGCGGTGAAGCTGCCAATTTAATTAAAAATGTTTCTGCCACGGAGGCAAATTATGATACCGCTCGGAAAATTTTGGAATCCAGATACCACAACAAGCGAATTATTGTTGGTAGTTTGATTTCAAAACTGTTCAATATACATAAATCTGATGGTGGATTTCAATCGATCAAGATGTTACTTGATTTTGCTCGGGAGTGAATTTCTTCTCTGGAGAATTTGGATATTAACACCCATTCCTAGGATCCTATTCTTATACACTTGCTTGCACAGAAGTTGGATCTTCAGTCCCGTAGGGATTGAAAACAATCATAGAAATCGTCTAACGAACTTCCACCACTTTCAGAACTTTTTTCTTTTCTGTACAGAACTTTCCGTACCCTTGAGTCATTAACTGATGAAATTCCCTCTTCGTCTAAACCTAAATTCACGAAGAAGGGCAAAGATTTCTCCCAAAACCGAAATGCTTCGTGCAATTCTGGGAAATTTTCTAAACAAAACGCAACTTCATGCTCATTTTGTGAGAAAAATCTCTCACTGTCGAAGTGTTTTAAATTTTTAGCTTTGCCCTTAAGCTCGGAAACTGAATTCTTGTCAGGCATGAATATCTGCCGCAATTGTTTTATGATCGGACATGATCATTGTCGGAGCAGATCGCCCTTCAATTTTATTTATATTAGTGTTTTAAGAAAATTATATTATTAAATTAAAATAACATAATTTTTGGTCACCCTAATAACATCTAAATTTGTATCAAAACAATAACAATAACACTCAAAATTCTATTTGAGTCTCAGTTTCTTTGTTATTTGCGTTGATATTTTTTGCTGGTGATCAAAGACAACAACAACGCGATGATCTATTTCTATTTCTTCTTGGTAGTTTTGTATGTATGTACATACATATCAATAACTGCCGTACTGGCGTTTTGTTGTGGTCCAGCAAGAAATCTAGTTTTGTCTTTATTGATGTGTGTTAATTGTGTATGCATGTTATTCTTTACAGTATTGCAGCAACAGAAAGTAACAACAACAACAGCGCTGATGAAGTCATTGACATCAGTTTGGTATTTCAGCTGTTGGGTTGTTTTTGTTACTTCTTTTAGATTAACTGACGTTTGTTTTGATGTTTGGTGGCCCAACGACAAGAATATTTTTGTAAAGTTTTAGTTGTCGATCAATAAAGTTCAAATTTGTAATGTTATAAGAAAACAAATTCAATTCGTGTTTTTCTTATAACCATATTAGTTTCTGTGCAAACATTTTGGCGACCGTGACAGGACGGACAGTAAATATAGTTGCGCTTTACTCATGCAAGAAAAAAGCGAAAGTTTACTGTGCCTCCGTGAGAAAATATTTCGAAAAGAATCATATATTTTGATTGCTTTAGCAGAAACAAATATCTTAAATTGTCGGCGTTTTCGTTCTGGTGGTTCAGTGGTACATTAGAATAACATTTTGTTGGTGATTCAAAGAGTACCGCTGCGGGAAACATATTTGTCGGCCATAGTTAGTGGGCAGTGTGCATAATACTACATTTTGGCGCATAAATACTGCAAGTGGTTCTTTGCAATTTTGTGAATATGGGCGGAGACGGTACTGATAAGGTGCCAGAGGAAGCAAACGCAAGTGGCTCGGAGTTATCTTTTCTTAAGCAACAGCGCACTTCCACGAAAAGAAACATCGTTAACATTCAAAAGAAGGTAGAAAAGGATGGCGCAAAGGTCGATGCTACGATTCTAGAGTGCCGGCTACAAATTCTGGAATCGTACTTTAAGCAACTATGTCACACGCAAGGGCAAATAGAAGCATTGAACGCATCCGATAACGCTAGAAGTGATTTGGAGGAAACTTTCATAACTGCGAAGGCTACAATATTAAGCTTTTTGAATAAAACTCGTAACTCATTTACGATGGATAACAGTTTTATGAATGTTTCCGGCTCTAGTGTCCCAAATCCATCTTGTTTGCCCACATTGAAACTTCCTCGTTTCGACGGGAAGTATGCCGACTATAAGCGGTTCATTACCACCTTCAACAATTTGGTGCATGATGTTCCATCAATTACTTCAGTCGATAAATTCAATTATTTGCTTAATTGTCTCTCCGGTCCCGCATTAGTAGTTGTAGAGCCTTTTCAAATATCGGATGAAAATTACCCTAAAGCATTGAAAAGGTTACAAGAGAGGTACGACAACAAGGCGCTAATATTTATTTGAGCATATTACTACGTTGTTCAATGTTCCCAAAATGAATAAAAGTGATAGTGTCTCATTGAGGTATATCATTGACACAATTTCTGCCATTCGTGGATCACTGTTGTCTCTTGGTACAGAGATGGATGTCATGAACGCCATTTTGGTACATATGGTGTTATCTAAAGTGGAATCCGATACGAAGGAAAACTATGATGAGAAACAAGATTTCAAATTGCTGCCATTTTGGGATAACTGCTACGACGTGTTAAGCCACCGATGTCAATTCCTTGAGAGCCATGTAAGAAAACCAGAAGTCGCTGATAAGGCAAAGGGTAACAAACCCAAATCAAACTTCAATAGGCCTGCCCATACTTTTGTGAATGCAAGTTCAAATTGTGGTTACTGCAATTCGACGGAGCATAACATTTCGTCATGCCCTTCGTTTACTACGCTTTTGGTTTCTGAACGTTTTAATTTTGTAAAACGTAATGGGCTCTGCATTAACTGCCTGCGCAAAGGCCATAGCGTTACCAAGTGTCCATCTAAATGTCGATGCCGAGTTTGTGACGGTGCTCATCATACGGTGTTTCATATTTTTAGTGGCTCTGACCAAGCTGGTCCTTCAACATTAAACAGTACTCCAGCTCGGCGCCACGAAATTATGCCCCACGAAAATACACCCCAAAGTGAATATGAAATTAGGCCCCAAAAAAATATATGGAAAACAACAACAATAAATTTTATGGTTTTTTGAGGCCTAATTTCACATTTTTACTGGGGCTTATTTTCATTTTGAAATTAGACCCCAAATTTCAGTGCGAAAATAAGCCCCATTTAATTTTTGGGGTTTATTTTCATACAATTTTTGGGGCGTATTTTCACATCTTGGGACATAATTTCCTATTTGGAATTTTCGGATCTGTGTTGAATAATTTTGGGGCCTAACTTCATACAAGTTCCTTTGGACCAAACAAAACCAAACAGAATTAAAGAAATTTATATGAACGTCAAATAATAAAGTTTGATTTTTATTGGAAACAAATGAATATCTTGGACATTATAATATTTATATTTAAACATACACTTCCATAACGTCTTGCACAAAAGCACGATCTTTCACATTAGAAACATGTACGCGTAAAGATAATAAGTTTTACCCCATATTTATATATGTATCTGCATATGAGTGTTAGATTCCTGTTATAACTTATTATCTTTACTTTACGTCTACATATTTCTAACGTTAAAGAACGTCTACAGTTTACTTACCAGCAACCAACCAGTTTAACTTGGGGGAACTGTTTTTGGACAGCAGTTCTCATTGCTTGCTCATAATCAGTAATGAACGTATTCGGCTCCATTTGAAATATGTTGTCATTTATATAATTCAGTAAATGAGCATATGCCGCATAGGTTTTTTTATTCATTAGGATGAAAAAAACGGGGAATATCTTAAAGAGGAAAAATATTTAAAGTACATTAACAAAAGCAACATTATTCAGTTTTACCTCATCGAATTGTTGGATGTATATTATCAAGTGTTGTTTGAAACAACCTTGAGGCACACTGCTAAAGGTTGCGTCCATTAAATAAGTCCTCCTCATTGGCAAAATATTCTCCCTTATTAATCTAATGGTTTTTTTTGAAGAAAACACGCAATATAAACAACATTATCCACGTTCCAAAATTTTACTTGAGTGGGAACCGCGAATAATATTGGGCCCTGCGAAGTCTTACTCCGGCACTGGACAGTACATAGATAATAATAAACATCACGTTTATGACTTCACGCTTAGCAACTATTTGGTGTAACAAACGAATAAGAGTAAGAAGAGAATAATATGTAAAATATTTGTTCATGTTTCGACATATGGTGTCTTCAGCGAATAGCTTGTTGCGTTACTACACGTTTTGGGGCCTATTTGCGTGGTTTATTTTTACATACTTAATGTAATATATAAACGGAAATTATACCCCAAAACCCATGCATGAAAATAGGCCCCAACTTTGCATAGAGAACAACAAGATGATGTATTGGGGCATATTTTCCTTTTTTGGGGTGTATTTTCACACCTTCAAAAACCGAAAATGCAATTAGGCCCCAATACAATTTTTGGGGTCTATTTTCGTTTTATGTTTGAGGTGTAATTTCCGGGGGTATATTTTCGTAATGCAATTAAACCCCAAAAATGGAGCCTAATTTCATATTCACTTTGGGGTGTGTTTTCGTGGGGCCTAATTTCGTGGCGCCCTCCAGCTCAGCCATTGGTGAACCACAACAACAACCCGATAGCGTTAGTAACTCGCTCATTCAAGAGAGCAATAATTCCAACAGCTGTTGTTCTTATTAAAGATAATTGTGGCACATTTCAGCCGGCAAGAGCTCTTCTCGATTCATGTTCAGAACTCAACTTCATTACAGAAGAAACAGCGAAGAGGCTCAAGCTTAAATTTCGACCATATTCCCAGGAGGTTTTTGGAATCGGTTAAGTCCGAACGAAGGTACAATTTTCCGTTGAAGCTACAATAAAATTCCAAATTAGCTCGTTCCAATGGTCTTCGTCTTCCGCAGTCACTAGGACCATTTCCACACAACAGCCGGGAGAGCATATCGTAACATCTCACTGGAAGATACCTCAGACAATTGAACTGGCCGATCCACTATTCTACAAGCCACAACATATCGACATTTTGCTCAGCACCGAAGTATTTTTCGACTTGTTACTCAATGGTCGTATATCGCATGGAAATGGTTTACCCTGCCTGACAAACACAGTTTTTGGTTGGATCGTCGTACATTGAACACAGTTCCTACTAATTTGTCGTTGGCATGTAATCTCGCTATCGGTCCCTCTGAGACCGATTTAAACAAATCGTTGATGATGTTTTGGGAAATAGAAGAATATATCAAGCCCCCTGAAGCATATTCCGAAGCAGAACAAGCATGCGAAAAACATTTTGTCGTAAATGTCTGTTTTGACTCTGATGGTAGAATTCAAGTTAGTCTACCGTTTAGAAAATCTCCTGGATGCTTAGGAGACTCATTTGAAATGACTCGTAAACGTTTTATGTCGCTCGAAAGGCCACATGTCACCCTACACTCTGCCAACAAGAGACTCAACGTATGTTATACCTCATCATTGCGTTCTCAAGCCTAAAAGTACAACTACCAAAATTCGAGTCGTATTTGATGCGTCCGCTAAAAGCTCGTCAAATCTTTCGTTGAACGATGTCCTGATGGTTGGCCCTACTATTCAACAAGATCTAATTACTACTTTGTTTTCGTTTCGCCTCATCAAATACGCTCTCACTGCTGATATCTCAAAAATGTATCGTCAGTTTCGCATTGATCAAAGAGACAGAAAGTATCAACTTATTCTGTGGAGAACCAGCAGGGATAAGGAGTTACAGGTATACCAATTAAATACTGTAACGTACGGTTTATCCGCCGCTCCATTTTTGGCGATTCGTTTTTGGTTTCTCATTGCAGATAAATATGGCTCGACATTTACTTGTGGCTCTAAAGTACTTCGACAAGACTTATACGTCGACGATGTTCTTACGGGCGCCGACATCATAGAAACTTTAGCGCTGACGAAAGATGAATTGGTACACATACTCCACTTGCATGGCCTAGAATTAGCTAAGTGGAATAGCAATAACGTTACCATCACTTCGGATCACGATGAGGAGATCATGATAAAAACATCGGAACCTGATATCAACAAAACTTTGGGTATGTCCTGGAAACAATGCCAAGATGTGTTCCTCTATCGTTTTGAATTGCCTGAGATTGAAAATCCAACGAAAAGATCTGTTCTCTCGCTTGTGGCAAAAATCTACGATTTTCTTGGCATTTTGAGTCCCATAGTCATTCGCTGCAAAATGTTTCTACAAGAAATTTGGATTCAAATTATTGGATGGGATGATCCCCTAAATGGTCATCTCAAGGCAATGTGGCTCCAGATCAAAGAAGATTTATTGTACATTCACCAGGTAGAAGTACCTCGATATGTGTCTACATCCCCTGGCATATTTGGAGAAGTTCATGGCTTTGCTGATGCTTCTAAAAGAGCATATGGTTGTTGTCTGTACTACCGTGTATTGGACCAACGTACCTACAAATCAATGTAGTTATTTGCCAAGTCCAAAGTCGCTCCAATTAAAGCACCGAAAATCTCAAAATTTGTATTATCGACATATTTTTGGACCGACTCGAGAATAGTTCTACAATGGCTTAAACTGCATTCATCCACATCAAACTGTTTCGTCGCGAATCGCATCTCGGAACTACGAGAGAATACTGGAGATGTTTATTGGAGACATGTCCCTTCAAAAAGTAACCCTGCTGATATAGTGTCTCGTGGTTGCAGTGCTCAAGAGTTACAAAATACAATGTGGTTCAACGGTCCGGAGTTTCTTCAACAAGACATTTCCAATTGGCCCAAATCAGTGGATGACATCAATATTGAAGTCCTAGAACGTAAAACAGCAGCTACCTTCAAATGTACTCCCGTAACACCCCATACAATTGACGAAGTTATTGATAAGCAGTCATCATATATCAAAATTATTCGAATAATCGCTTTCATGTTTCGTATATTTAACAGATGCCCTGCAGATCGTTCTTTAAAACTTCCTGATATTCATATTCATCCACAGGAACTAGATATCGTATTCTGGAGAATCGTTGGTCATATTCAGAATTCAACATATGCTGCCGAAATCACCGCATTGTCTAACGGCAACTCTGTTCAACCATCATTGCAGAAACTCACTCCGTTCCACCAAGATATGAATACGAGTATCGGATCTGTTAAGATAATACGTGTTGGTGGGCGTCTGTCTAGCGCCCCTATACCTTACGATGCTCGTTTTCCTGCATTGTTGCCCAAATGCCATCGTTTCGTCAATCTATACATTGAACATTTACATCGTACACATCTGCATGCAGGTCCAAAGGTATTATTGGGAATACTTCGTCAGAAAGTGTGGATTGTAAATGCCAGAGACGTTGTTAGAAGGGTAATCCGCAACTGCGTACATTGCTTCCACTGCAAGCCAAAATTAATGCAGCAAATAATGGGTAATTTGCCAACTGACCGTCTTCGAACTCAACGACCATTTTTGGTTACTAGTGTCGATTTTTGTGGCCCATTTCTGACGTCATACCGTATTCGTGGGAAGGCCCCATATAAGACTTATATTCCTGTTTTCGTGTGCTTCGGCTCAAAGGCAACGCACTTAGAACTCGTTTCCGATCTGTCCGCAAACAATTTCATTTTGTGTCTCAAACGGTTTGTAGGTAGGCGTGGTATACGTTTGTACTGCGACAACGCTACGAATTTTGTTGGAGCTCATAAGAAGTTTAAAGAACTCAAAGACTCGTTGTTTCGCATCGACGTGGTTCAAGAAACGATATCTATGTGCTCTCAAAAGGGGTTTGAATTTTGTTTTATACCCCCTCGGGCCCCACACTTCGGAGGTTTGTGGGAGGCAGCCGTTAAATCTACAAAAACTCTACTGGTCAAAAACATCGGGCAATCATATCTATCTCACTTTTGAAGAGCTGCCGACATTAATTGTTGAAATAGAGGCTATTTTGAACTCTCGGCCACTTGCGCCCCTTTCTGAAGATCCAAATGACGGCGAAGCATTGACTCCTGGTCAGCTGTTGTTAGGTTCGTCATTGGTTGCTGTTCCGGATGAGTATTTCGACATCTCCAAACAATCTGCATTGACTCGGTGGCAACGTATTTCATGTTTGAAGCAACAATTTTGGCAAATATGGTCTCGAGACTATCAATTGTCTCTTCAACGACGGTCAAAATGGTTCAACGACGACGCTAACATCAAAGTTTGGCAGCTCGTCATTATACATGAAGATAACGCACCTCCTCAACATTGGCTCTTAGCCCGAATCTCAAAAATCATAACCGGTTCTGATGGAAAGGTTCGAGTGGTTGAATTAAAATCCAAAAATGGTTACTGCCGGCGTCCTATACACAAAGTAGCTCCTTTACCTTCGCAAGAAGATACTTGAAATAATTATTTCAACGGGGGCAGAATGTCGGAGCAGATCGCCCTTCAATTTTATTTATATTAGTATTTTAAGAAAATTATATTATTAAATTAAAATAACATAATTTTGGGTCACCCTAATAACATCTAAATTTGTATCAAAACAATAACAATAACACTCAAAATTCTATTTGAGACTCAGTTGCTTTGTTATTTGCTTTGATATTTTTTGCTGGTGATCAAAGACAACAACAACGCGATGATCTATTTCTTCGTTAAATTGGTAGTTTTGTACGTTGTCACCACCTAAAAATAAAATTCAGAGTGTTTAATAACTATTTGGAAAATATTGCGATTCTGAGTTAAGCCAATTGTGAGCGGTTTTGCTTCAAAAATACCTCTAATTATCATGTTTTTTGGGTGTAACTTTTTTGTTGTTGGACATTTTCGAATAATTTTTTTGGTTAGATAAACCTTCAGGAGTTCTTGGATTGCACATATTTTGTGAAAATTTTTTTTGTTAATTTATTGAGTTCTGGAAGTTTTAATACTGTTTTTTAGTGCTTTTTCGTAAAGACTTCAAGAAATATTATTATAACTCCGCCAATTTTTCTCGTATGTCAACACATAATATGTCGTTTTGAAGGGTTTCCATACAGCTACTAAGCTCATTATTGTTCTTTGTAACCTTACTTTATATCATATATTTTTTTTTTATTTTTGTGTTTAGTAATTCAACTATTTTTTAAAGTTACCATTTAAAACTATACTTATCGCCAAAATTTTTGCAAATTTTTACACTTATTAAAAAGCGCTAATCATTACCTTTCAAATGATATCAAAATTATGCATATCTGAAAGTTAGTTAGCCTCTATATTTGTATTTATGTGAGACTCCACTACAAAATGAGTTCAATCCATTTAAAAATGTTCAAAGTTGATCCCACCACCATTGATTTTGATAACACTTAATACGGTGATCGAACTTTACATAGAGCTCTAATGACCAAATTTCAGTTATTTTTCACTACTTTTATCCCCTTTAATATCAGCAAATATTAGTTTTCATCATTGGATGCACATAATTGGATACACATTATTCTTTTGTAACGTTTTTTTTTATTTGACTGAAGAATATTTGATACGACAAATCTTACTACGATTACAAACACAAAAATACAACAACAAGTGCTACATTCCGACATTGTTATTGAATATTGATCAGCTGTGTTGTTCTGCTACACTTTCAGTGCAACTTTGTAAAAGTAGTATGCAAAGAAATAATATGTTTCGTTGACTGTTTCTCATATTTTTCGTTATTTCTTTTTCTTATTATTTATATTCCTAATTATGTGTATCCGAAAGTAGATGACCTCGATATTTGGATTTTTGTGTGACTGTTTGATACTTTCAGTTCTATAAATAATAAATGTTTAAATAATGCTTCTTTAATTTATTATGTTTTTGAAAATAAAACTATATTTACAAAAAATTTTTGCGAGAATCGAGATGTGCATATCTCTTACGCGACACAATTTTACTAGCAATGTGCGCTGGACGATTTTTGTCGACAACAGATAAGCTCGATTGACTCACAACGTGAACAAATCGTTCAGTGGCTTGCGAATGGCAGGGAAAATCTGAAATTATTTCTTAAATTTAATCAATATGTCTCACTTGGTCACAATTATAATTTACCTGGGATTTCAATAACATTTGCAGAATTATAGCACTGCAACAAATACTCTTGCGAGTAGAATTGAATGCATGGTGGCTCCGTTAACGGCCCAACCTCATCCCAAGAAATCATATTAGTATACGATACACAGTCGAACAATATTTTTGGCACTACAAATTTACGAGTTCCTTGATCACCATTATGTCTATAGTCGAAAATTCTTTTATAACCCTCTGTTCGTATATCTTTGTTCTCATCCGTAATCATTGATAACAAAATGTTTTCTGGGTGGGCAAAAAGCCGTTTATCTGGATTGAACGGTGAATTATTCTTTGTACGTCTTGAGGCATTTGACGTGTCCATCTAATATATGTAAATAAGTGACGACTACCCTTAACAGCTTGCGGCTCTCTTTTTACTAAAAACCAAAAGGGTGCATATATTTTCATAATGAAAATCGCCAGCTTCTTTAATTCATCTGAAGCAGTTGGCTTCGTCACATATAAGCGGAGAATTCTCGACGCTGTTGTTAACCACCGAGACAGATTGAGCGGTCCTGGCTTAATACTTGCCAAATGTGAATCACATAGCCCACTGCCTACGGATCGAACCATATCGTAAAGATATTTTTGATCAGCTCTCAGAATCCACCCATCAATATTTTCCGGCATTTCTCCCATCTGAATCGGAACAAAATTAGGAGCAACCTTATAAAACGGGAATACAGAAATATAGATATAGACGATAAGACATATTAAACAATGTGTAAAATTAAAAAAATACCGGCATCCAAGTAAAGTTTGTCCAATTTTCCCTGGCCAGTTTTGAGGTCCAGTTGGCTTTCCTACGAGCTCTTTCAATAATGGGGTAAACGGCAATTCATTGAAGTGGAATAGGCAAATAAACCACTGCAGCGGGTGTTGCAACTCTTTTTCCAATGAGCAAATTGCTCCACTATGTTTGCCAGTATTAGTGCTTGTACCATCGCAATTAACAGCTACTAAATGTTCCCACGAAATTCCCTCTGCTTTTAGAAAGTTTAGAATTCCAGACGCTATACCGGTACCAGTACAATTAAAGGGTGTAAAATATCCAATATATCGAGAATTGGGTTCTTGTACTATGGTGATATGTTCTTCGGTTACTTTTATATTACGTGGCTTGTTATCGACAACAATCTGCTGCAAACTTTTCTCTCTTTTGCCATCAAATGAAATACACTTAAGTAGATCATTGCATTTAATGTCACAAATGGCTTTTGCTCGGGCTGCAAGGCGCTCCCTTCTAATCTTGTTTTTGTCTATAATAACATCTGAAATGTTTAGGTTTTCAGCAAAGTTGTTGCCAACAACGCTCCAAAACGATTTGAGACACCAGCGCGATCTAATGCATGGCTGAATGTTGGTAGGGAAATCCTCGAAATGTGTAATGGGGTTTGGGCATTTTCACTTACATCACCGAATGACGTTGGGGAATCGGGTGACATTTCTACGGTATACTCTTCGTCAATATCGGCAACCTCCGATTTAGAACTTATTGAGCTTGGCCGTATGTTCGACCTCAAACCCAGCGACCGCATCCTCCGCCCATCCCGATCATTATTAATCTCCCAGGCATGCAATGGCATTTTTAGGTTTTCTAGGCATTTGCAGGACTTATTTAAATTAAGACCACATTTACAGGTGCATATTGGAAAAAGAGTGTTCCACTCGTCTACATTAAAATTTCCTTTATTTTTTATAACAGTACGATAAGATTTTGTAAGGTTATCTAGTTTTTTCCGAATAGCACTTTTACCAATGGTGGGAATTTGTGCACTCTGCCATAATTTTAGAATTTCTTTTATTGTCTCAGTATAAAATTTGGACAAAGCAATTGATCGATTTTTACCGCGGAGAAACAATAAATGTTCAATTACGTCACTTTTTGTAGGCAACTTATTTTGATTGAATTTTCGTGGAACGATAAACATTGTCTTTTAATTTAGTAAAGAAATAACGACAAACGATTAAAAATGGCGGAGTTATATTAACACTTCTTGAAGTCTGAACGAAAAAGAAATAACGAAGTATACGAAACATATTATTTCTTTGCATATTACTTTTACAAAGTTGCACTGAAAGTGTAGCAGAACAACGCAGCTGATCAATATTCAATAACAATGTCGGAATGTAGCACTTGTTGTTGTATTTTTGTGTTTGTAATCGTAGTAAGATTTGTCGTATCAAATATTCTTCAGTCAAATAAAAAAAAACGTTACAAAAGAATAATGTGTATCCAATTACGTGCACCCAATGATGAAAACTAATATTTGTTGATATTAAAGGGGATAAAAGTAGTGAAAAATAACTGAAATTTGGTCATTAGAGCTCTATGTAAAGTTCGATCACCGTATTAAGTGTTAATAAAATCAATGGTGGTGGGATCAACTTTGAACATTTTTAAATGGATTGAACTCATTTTGTAGTGGAGTCTCACAGAAATACAAATATAGAGGCTAACTAACTTTCGGATATGCATAATTCTGATATCATTTGAAAGGTAATGATTAATAAGTGTAAAACTTTGCAAAAATTTTGGCGATAAATATAGTTTTAAATGGTAACTTTAAAAAATATTTGAATTGCTAAACACAAAAATAAAAAAAAAATATATAATATAAAGTAAGGTTACAAAGAACAATAATGAGCTTAGTAGCTGTATGGAAACCCTTCAAAACGACATATTATGTGTTGACATACGAGAAAAATTGGCGGAGTTATAATAATATTTCTTGAAGTCTTTACGAAAAAGCACTAAAAAACGGTATTAAAACTTCCAGAACTCAATAAATTAACAAAAAAAAATTTTACAAAATATGTGCAATCCAAGAACTCCTGAAGGTTTATCTAACCAAAAAAAATTATTCGAAAATGTCCAACAACAAAAAAGTTACACCCAAAAAATATGATAATTAGAGGTATTTTTGAAGCAAAACCGCTCACAATTGGCTTAACTCAGAATCGCAATATTTTCCAAATAGTCATTAAACACTCTGAATTTTATTTTTAGGTGGTGACTGAAACGTGATTTTTATTTTGTATGGAGTGCGACCCAGCTTAATGTACATACATATCAATAACTGCCGTTCTCGAAGTCATTGACTTCAGTTTGGTAGTTCAGCTGTTGGGTTGTTTTTGTTAATTCTTTTAGATTAACTGTCGTTTGTTTTGATGTTTGGTGGCCCAACGACAAGAATATTTTTGTAAAATTTTAGTTGTCGATTGTAAAGTGAACAATAAAGTTCAAATTTGTAATGTTATAAGAAAACAAATTCAATTCGTGTTTTTCTTATAACCATATTAGTTTCTGTGCAAACAATCATAATAAGTGTAACTCACCTTTCCGATGCATTATATTATATGCAGACAGGGAATCGGGTTTCCAATCCTGTCAGTTTAATGACCTCATCTGATTCTAACTCGAGTCCATCGAATCATTTTACCTCTACCTTTTATTAGGCTGATCGTAGTGACACATCGTGGTAGATTTCCTTTACGGGCTCTTTTGGACCTTGGATCTCAGGGCAGTCTGATTTCCCAATCAGCTGTTCAACTTTTGGGCCTCGAAAAGAACAGATCTCATTGCACAGTGATTGGCATTGGAAATGGTTGCGAAAACTTGTCAAAAATTTCAGTGAATATTGACTTATTTTCTCGAAAACAGGAGCTTGTACTTTCATGTACAGCTCTTGTTCTATCGAATCTTTCGTCTTATGCTCCAGAGTCCTCATCTAGATATATTTCTATGCCCAGTATAGAAATTGATAGCTTGGCTGATCCATTTTATTACAAATCCGATCCTATCGATATGATTCTTGGGTCGGATGTGTGATCCAAAATAAAGATCCCATCAGAATCTTTTATTCATAATGGCCTGTTCTTCCAAAATACGTTTTTTGGTTGGGTATTTTCTGGACCTAAGAGCCCTTTATCTTCCAACACAGTTCCCATTCATAATGTAAACTTGGAGGCTATACTTAGATCCTTTTGGGAACAAGACGAAGTACTAATGAAGAGGAATTTGTCCAGTGAAGAACAGGCGTGTGAGGATTATTTCAAATCTACCACAAATCGGACAGGATCTGGTCGATATATGGTAAATTTACCATTTAGATCAATTTTGGACCATAATTGTGAACCTCGACTTCAGAATAACATCAATAGTGCCTTCAGGCGCTTACGGCAATTAGAAATTTCATTTTCTAAACGACCGCACTTTTCTGAAAGTTATATACTTATCCTGATGATGTTCGTCATAATTCACATTTTTTACCCCACCACGGTGTTCTGAAGGAAAGCAGCAGTACGACTAAATTGAGAGTTGTTTTCGATGGCAGTAGCCATTCAAATTACCATAAATCTCTGAATCAAGAACTCTCTCCTGGCCCTGCCCTTCAGAACGACCTTCCAGGGATAATGACCAAGTGGAGAAAGCATAGGATAGCTTTTGGAGCTGATATTGAGAAAATGTTCAGACAGATCGATGTCTATCCGACTCACCGCAAATTCCAACAATTTCTGTGGCGTTTCAGTCCATTTGATGAAATTTCAATATACGAGTTAAATAAGTTACCTATGGTTCAACTTCAGCACAATATCTTGCTATGCGCGTCATGCGTCAACTCGCAGAAGATTTTAAAATGGAATTCCCAAAAGCCTCTCAGGTTTTAGTCTCTGACTCTTACGTCGATGACATAATTTCTGGCTCAGACAGCCTTGAGACTGCCATTCTTTTGTATGAAAATTTGTGTGAACTTCTTAGGAAAGGCGGTTGTAATCTTCGTAAATGGATTACGAACTCCAAGGAACTTCGGGAACAAATTCCTATGGAGCATAGAGAAACGTCTACTACTCTGGAATTCGATCATGACAATATTGTCAAAACTCTTGGTATACAATGGAATACAGATTCGGACTCATTCTCATTCAATGTTAATTTTGGTGAGACAAATTCTGTTATCAACGACATATGCTCTCTGAATCTGCCAGATTGCATGACCCATTAGGATGGTTAACGCCCTGCATCGTGGTGGCTAAATCTCTATTTAAGGAGTTATGTTAACATGGCATGGAACATGGACATCTTTACCACAATTATCCAATATGAAAATTCCAAGGTGGATTCAATGGTCTCAAGAATCTAAAACGGAATTACATTGCTTTTGCAACGCATCTACCATAGCTTACGCTGCAGCCGTATATTTAAGAGTTATTACTCCAAAGGCGTATTTGTGAATATTTTACAGGCGAAATCCAAAGTTTCTCCCATAAAAACTGTTTCCATCCCAAGATTGGAACTTTGCGCTGCCAAATCATTAGTGCTTTTAACTCAAAAAGTAAAGGAATCTCTAAAAGACCTAAATATTCAGGACTTTTATTACTGGAGTGACAGCTCCACAGTACTAAGTTGGATTCGAAAGCCACCTTCAAGCTGGACTGTCTATGTTGCAAATAGAGTCGCAGAAATCCAACGTTTAAGTGCTCCACTGAAATGAAAATATGTTGCCTCTAGAAAATCAGACTTGGTGGTTTGGTCCACAATTTCTATACGAAACGCAGTCTTCATGGCCAAAAGGTCTACCTAACTTAGGTACTAAAGAGGAGGAAAGGAAAGTTAAAATTTCCACTCATACTTGCGCGGAGAAAGTCTATCCGGAAATACTTTCCAAATTGAAAGATTTACTTCAAACAATCTCTCATTGCTTCCGTTTCATTTACAATAGTCAAAATCCTAAATTTAAACGAGATGGTATTTTTACGTCATCCAAAATTAACAAAACATTACGTTATTTTGTTAAAATTTCCCAAAAATCGATTTTCCCCATGAAGTCAGAATGCTGTCTGCGAATCAAGAACTTAAACAAAGTTCCATGCTGAAATTAATGCCATTTCTTGACAAAGATGGTAAAATTCGAGTTGGCGGTCGATTACAGAATTCAGATTTGCCATACGACGTGAAACATCTCAAGACTTATAATTTCAGAATCACACGAGAAACCTTTACATGGTGGTATTACTCTAACCATGTCTTATGTGAACCGTAAATTCTGGATAGTATCTGGCAATCAACTAGCCAAATCGATAATTCATAAATGTATGAAGTGTTTTAAATATTCAGCCAAAACTTCTCAACAGATCATGCGGAACTTGCCATCCGTAACTTGCAACTTGCAAATCTCTAAGCGACAAATTTGCGTACAAATGTACATATGTACAATACACGTCTGACCACTTGCTCAGTGATCGTAAAATGTGTAGCCTACAATTACATCTCGAGTTGGTTTGTTCATTTCTCTTATATTCTGCATGAATAAGTTCTGCATTAACTCGAGGTTTGAATATATTTCACATTGGGGGAAGAGAGTTATTTTATTGCCCTGCATTCGGAATTGATCTAGTTACACTCAAGATTAAACTAATTAAGAGTAATATTTGGTTTATGGAGAATAAATTGAATTTGCTTCCTTCTTCTGTTTGGGACTTTGGAGCTGTGAACATCAACCACCCCCCGCAAAACGACCTGTCTCTCATAATAACCTCATATTGGCAATACTTGATTTCCTTGTTCGCAACTGTCTTCTGGACGACTCATTCCATTTCTTACCCATATTCTTTCTTGAGTACTTCGTCCGATTTTTAGACGTCGTCATGCAGACATTGTTGTATTATAGTACACGATTCAAATACAGTAAACATTCAAATTTACTTTAAAATTTGTTGTATGTTCCAGAAGGAAATAATTTTTAACTATGTTATAGACATGTATAGAAATAATAAAACGATCAAATTTAATTAATTTCGTGAAAAGATTTCGAAGGAGTTACAACAGAATCACAATTCAACTGATTATAAACAACGGACTCAATTCTTTGTCGCCATGTAAAGGCCTTCTATGTGAAAAAATTCAAACGATCATATTGGTTCCGATTTACACAATAAATTTTGGAGAATGCAGAGACAAGTGTCTACAAGGTAACAAACCAAATGCAACAGTTATAACATAAAACTAGAATAAAGTAAAGAAACTAAACATTTATAAAAAATAAAAGCCGTTTGTTTGGTTTGTTTCATTCCAAATGATTCACTTGAAGTTTACGCTATTATATTCGCTCTTCGCAAGTAAAAATTTTAACACATCGAACGATTTAGCTAATATTCTAACATGACCTTAACCAATCGTCTTGGTTCACAATTTGAACAACTGCTACCAAACGACGTAAGTATGCGCAAAAAGTACTTTCGGCTGCGTCGAACAGCGCCAAATTTTATATTTTACACATTTTAAAAACTCAAGGAAAAATAGAAAAAATCTCGAAACTTATTGAGAGTATATCCTAATAAAGATTGTAAGGCTTAAAACGAGAAAAATCGTTCAGAAATATAATGGTTTTCCAATTTTAACGAATGTAACAATCAATTTTCTGTATAAAAACTCATGTCGCATATTCGCACTAAGGACCAAAACCTATTGTTAGAGATTTATTTATGTTGTTTTTTAATTGCTTATTATTTTCATAAATTTAGTTAACTTTATACTTTAATTTACGTTATTTAGTTTATTTCATTAATTTTTATACCCTCGCTCATAGGACGGGGGTATAAAGTATATCATTTAATACGGAAAAAATGTAACGCATAGAAGGAGCCATATTAGACCCTCAGTAAGTTTGGACGAAATTCGTTTTGGGACTTTTTAAGACGATTGAGCCATGTCCGTCTGTCTAGTTGGCTGGTCAATACGATAACTGCAGTAAATCTTCATCGATCACAGCGAAATTTTGTCAGTGACTATTATTTGTCCAAGAAAAGTTCAAAAAGCCCCTTCTGGTACGTCCCACAAAAATCGACACATTTAGTACTACATGTGATTAGCTTCAACTCAAATATTGGTCAATAATCTGTAAATATCTACATAATTGGAGCCCATTCTGGTACCTTTCATGCAAAAGCTTGGTGGTCGTCCGTGTTGTCAATGCGATAAGTCGCGTGAAACACTACCGATCTTAATGAAATTGGATATTAGGCTTCACGTCAATAAACGCCAGTCACCGATTAAGACAAAGGAGGTTTTGCCATGCCTATTTTGGTACCTCCATACAAAAGTTGTAGGGAGTTTACTCCCGTAAATCTTTGCGGATCACAATGATATTTTGTTAGTGATCATTATTTGTCCAAACTTATGTTGGAATTGAAAATGGGAATTTTGGCCACGCCCCTTTTGATACCTCCCATACAAATCGCCACATTTAGTACAAAATCATCTTCTACTTCTACATATCTACTTAACTGGGAAAAATTGATGAGGTTTCCACGCCCATAGCTAATTCGGACAAAGTATGTGTGATGTTGTGTGTTTGGTTGTTGTTGCTATGGCCAAACAAAGCGAGTCATTTGATGTTCAGCATTGCCCGGTGTTTACAAAAACAAGTAGAAACGGTGTTAAGTTCGGCCGGGCCGAAGCTTATATACCCTCCACCATGACAATTTACACTCACACTCTCCACTCTTTGCATTCCCTTAACAGTTTTTCTTTTATGTACCCCCCCTACACCCACCTCCCACACAAACACTCCAGGACACAGCAAGCACAAATAAATCACCAACATATCAGTAGTAGTAGTAGTAGTTGTTGTTGTTGTTGTTGTTGGTGTTGTTGTTTTTATTTCTATTTATAATTGTTTTCTCACACTTTTCGATCTTTGCATTCTCTTAACAGTGTTTGTTTTAGGTACACCCGACCCCTCACACAAGTATTTTAATAAATGATTTTGACTGTTGTGTGAAATATAAAAGAGCTGAAAGCCGATCTGGTGGGGTTGCAATATATTAAAGAAAAAATTCAGCTCATATACCACATGAACAATTTAACTCCATCATGCAACAAACTTCACAAAATACCTCTTCGATTGGTGACATTAGTAGCATTCTATTGGAATTACCACACGGCAAAAAATAATTTGTATTGCCATCTACATTTCAACAAACCAGCCTGTCCACAATATAATAAAATTTATTAATTTTTCACTTTTGCCCTACATCGAAAATGGTTCACGCGAACTATAAGAGGACTATTTTTCAATGCCTATAATAATGGGTGGAGACTTTAACACGAATTTTTCAACCGCAGAAGCACTGCCACTTATTGAATTCCTCTAGGATAAATTCAAGCTTACTATTAATACTTCATTAGAGAGTAGTTATCCAAGGAACTACAATTGACGCTGTTTTCTCACGATATTTAGATAGGATAGAATCTAAAGTTTATGTCTCCTATGTCAGCTATCTCCGACCAATTTTATCTGTGTTCAAAACTTAACATTTATAAATTATAAAAATAAAGAAATAAAATTTAATTCAATAAACTATTATTTTTTATTTTCCAATGTAACATTTACTAATGTGTTCATAGAAATCGAACAGGTACCGTGTAGCAAAAAGGTGTTAACACATCATCCGTGAGTTAATCTAGGCCATACAGGGCAGTAAAAGTTTTGGTCAGAACCTTGCCATCCAGAATAGTGTTTATGTTGGTTTCAGTTTTCGGGAGTCTATAATAATTGTTTATTTATGATCTGGATTGTGACAATACTAATTCCAAACAGGTCCGAACCTGCACAACCCGACTGATAGCTAGCGCATCAATGGCTCTCACTGTCCGTTTGGTATTAAACAATATTCCACCAATACACTCCATCTGCTTACACAATCCGTGTTCTCCAGAGAAAAATAAATTACACCATATTGGGTTAATTCTTATGGCATGACTACTGCTTTTAACATTTAACCGAGAATGTTGGTTTGGAACATTACATAAATAAAATGGCGCCCAACGTGGGGCCCGGAGTAATCCATCTGATGACTTTGGTTCCTTAATAAATTAGTTCTAATAGAGTTCATTACGAAGATTTTGTAAAATCTTGTGTTAGTGGGAAAATGTGTGGCGAATAATTGTTGAACCTCTCTAGGCTTTCAGATATATGACTGGTTCGAATATCCTGACCGAGTAGCAATTCAGCAATTCTTTCTAAAACACTAACACTTAACACTGATAGATGCGTTTGTAAAGACATTTAGTAAGGTTTTTTTTAACATTTTGTTTAGATGTGAATTCATGTTGATATAACCGTCCTGGTCGCTTTAGGTTTTACCTTCACCAGCTTGTATTGGCAGTCCAAAGTGGTCAGTTATATGATACAAGACCGTCGAAATTGTTTTCGTATTCACATTGTATTGCAATTGTTTGCGAAAATTTTACTCCATAGACCAGTTTGAAATACCTGTATCAGGCAATGAGTTAATAGTTTTTTTCTTTACCTTTGTTTACTATCACTCACCAATGCAAGATAAATCCTAATTAATTTATTTGTCATATTTTTCTATTAATAGAAACGCCGTTCTGTTGAGAAAGGCGGTAATTTTGTTTGTTTGATCATTTTGATGAACTTAAGATAAATTTCGTTAATTGAGCTTATAATGGCCACTTCACGAACACCTCCACTTTCCACTTCCGAACCGAGGGAAATGTCTAGGTTTGATGTATCTAAATGCTTTCCTAGCAACGAAATTATGAATTTTGAATCACAAGAGTGCTACATTATTTCAAAATGTAACCACATTTTCCATCGAACATGTGTCGAAGAGGCATTATCATCTTCTTCTCAATGTCCGATATGTAAAATGGCCTTACGAGTTGTCGGACCTCCGGAAGCATAATACGGTTCCGGTGGTGCAAAACGAAACTGCCACTCAAACTGGCACAAAAGAAAATCACGGCCTACTGTCCGCGGTAGAGCTAGAGGAGCTATTGCTCACCGTCCGATGACTAGAAGTTATAGAAAAAATTTATTTGCTGAACCTATGAACTTTAGTCTGAACTTAAGCCCTTGCCATTCTGTCAATAATTTAATAGAGGTTGGAGAATTTACCCCTGCACGTATTCATCCACCTACTACCGAAGTTTTTCAGAATCCCAACTATGTAGCTGATAACCCAAGTCATTTACGTTAGAATAGATCTAGTGTCAAGGGCATAGATTATGACAGAATCAATATAATGATGGAGGACAATATAGTGAAAATTTTGCAAAATATGAACTTGGTTCCAAGCCACACTCCAGTACAGCAGCCGGTCAATTTTCAGGGACAACATCATGCTCATTCCAATATGACACCTCTTGTATCTTCGCCACTTCCCTGTACACCGGACAAATAGTCATCCTCTGTCTGCTGGACGGACAGAATCTGTGCTTTCTATTCGCCCGGAGAAGGCGACGTCAATAATTCAGAACTGGAATGTTAAATTCAGAGGATCAAGTAATGGTTTGACAGTAGAAGAATTCTTATATAGAATAAAATCATTAACAGCTGAACATTTTAATAACAACTTTGAAGTCATATGCAAAAATATCACAGCACTTCTTGCTGACAAGGCTAGTTCGTGGTATTGGAGATACCACAAGCACGTGGATGCGATAAGATGGGAGGATTTTTTGCGATATGAATATAAAGATATGAGGTCAAGCTTCGACTTAAAAGAGGAAGTTCGAAATCGGAAAATGAAGCCAGGGGAATCATTTGAGTCTTTTTATGATGACTTTTGCTCTATGATTGATAGACAAGCACAGCCCATGTCAGAAGAGGAACTGGTCACCATTCTTGTTCGAAATTTAAGACCTGACATTCGGCATGAACTATTATATGTCCGGTGTATTCCGTGGCGCATTTAAGAAAACTCGTTCAAATGAGAGAAAACTTGTTAAATGACGACCATTACAGGAAGACTTACTCGTCTAAACCAAGTATTCCATCTCATTGCAACGCTCGTCGCAATATTGCCGAAATTAACTTCGAGGAAGAAGGCGTGAGGGAATCGACAACTACCAACTGTGTTGATGCCTTAAACCAAGACCTAACATTTTGGAACTGTGATGGGGTTGGTAATTTTTGGTACGATTGCAGTGTGGAACGGAACATTTTTTGTCATGGCTGTGGGGCTAAAAATATTACCAAGCCACAATGTAATCGTTGTGCAAATAAGAAATTGTCGCTCGGTTCAAAAAACTTTGTGCGCCAAAATTCCCCCCAGAATCACACCTAGCTATCAACGCTACAACCCCTAAAAGTAATGTCGGATCGTCTTACGACCATACCCAGATTGACGCCTTAAACCCTCGCCTTACTATTTTTAAACGTGTAACTCCAATCCTCTCTTACGATAACACAATTTTGTATCTATTCAGCCTTTTCATGACCGTCTTCAATCATATCTTGCTAGACGAAAGCAAATATTTTGAGTATCTACAATGTCAAAAAAAAATTTATAAATTACGGAAGTATGCTTCAAAATATATTATTTCATCGATTGTGAACAGTCCAGCTGATAGACGATTTTATGCTAGAGTACGATTTCTAAATTTTTTTGAATACGGTTTACTAGACACGGGAGCGAATATATCATGCATTGGGTCCGATCTAGCGCTTCACGACTTTTCGAGTTCTAATAATTTTGCTCCGTCAAAAGCTTCCGTAAGAACTGCCGATGGAAGAGTTCAGAAAACTACAGGTATACTAGAAGTTCATTTTCGAAATGAAGTCCATACTTTGAAGTTTTTGATAGTTCCGTCCATTAACCAACGACTTATATTAGGACTAGACATTTGGAAAGCATTTAATTTGGCGTCTGACGTTTTTGAGGCAGCTATAGTTTCTGATCCAACATTTCAGTCTACCATGACTTACGGCGTTAATGGATTAGAAAAACCAACTTGTCCCAATGACAATGTGGAACAGTACAATGACCTAGCCTATCCTCTAGCACCTGGTCAGAAAACTCAACTCAAGACCATTATTGCTCTTTTTCCAGATTTTTCCAAACAAGGTTTGGGAAGAACTAGTTTATTGAAACATGACATCGATGTGGGAAACGGAGTTAGATCGCATGCTCACATTAGAAGTAACTGAACCGTCTGTTTCACCATGGACTTCACCCATGCGACTTGTGATCAAACCGAATAAGATTCGTCTGTGCCTTGATGCCAGAAAAGTGAATATGGTTACCCGAAAAGATGCATATCCGCTTCCGAGCATCGAGGGCATATTTGCTCGTCTTCCCAAAGCGAATATTATATCTAAGATAGATCTCAAAGACGCCTATTGGTAGATCGGTTTGACTGATGAAGCGAAGCGCTAACAGCGTTTACGGTACCCGGTAGACCGCTATATCAGTTTGTGGTGATGCCTTTCGGGCTATGTACTGCGCCACAAACTATGTCCCGCCTTATAGACCTAATTATTCCGGCGGACTTAAGACATTGCGTCTTTGGATATTTAGACGATTTAATAATTGTCTCAGAGGATTTTCAACACCACATAGCTGTTTTAGTTCGTATTGCACAGGAGTTTCGAAAGGCGAGTTTAACTCTGAACATCGAGAAGGCCCAATTCTGGGTGACATCTGTGAAATATGTGGGCTTTGTTATTGGAAATGGGGGGATAAAAACAGACCCAGAAAAAGTCGAAGCAGTAATTAAATGGCCAGTGCAGAAAAGCTTAAAACAGGTACGAGGTTTTCTAGGGCTTGCGCGTTGGTATCGCAGGTTCATTGAAAACTTTTTTACTCCGCCTGCTAAAACCAGATTTTCTGCGACTGCGAAAGAGAATAATGACGTGTTAAACAAAAATGAGCGAGCAAGAGAGCAATGAAAGAGTGTTGTGGCAGGGGTGAGGCAAACGAAATTGTGTCTATAGCGTATGTATTAACATAATAATGTATGTATGTACATGTGTCTGTTGCTGTTGTTGAACGGAGATATAAAGCATAGCCACGCAAAATTTCATTTGCAAGGCTTGCGCAGTCGACGTTATAGTGACACACTAATACGTCAGCTACTTCGTACAAAGTATGTGTGATGTTGTGTGTTTGGCTGTTTCGTTGCTGTTGATATGGCAAACATGTGGTTATTTGACACAAGTCCACAGAAAGAAAAAAGATAGGTTAATCTAACCGATAAAAGTTGTTAATAAACTATTTTTCTACTTTACATTGAAAACACAAACAACAAGTACAATTCAGGTTGTTAATCTAATCGACAATAAATTGTTAAACGAATTTAGAAATTTTTAACCATAAAAATAGTTAAACTAATCGTTAGAATTGTAGCATATAAATTTTACTACAAAAAATGGTATTACTATTTTCAACCACCAAAATAGTAAAACTAACCAAATAAAATTGTAACTTTACTATTTTGGTTGGTTATCCTAACCGAAAAGATTGTTTATACTAAATTCTCTCGTCTCTTTCCTCTCCTCTTATGACGAGAATAACGGCGTAGGCGTTGTTTTAAGTGAGATTATATTAATCTAAACATCAATTAAATAACAATGAGTCTCAGTAATAGATTGGTTTCGGTAAATATATTGAGTGCTGTGGAGGCGGATTATCTGGATAATCCTAATCCAGAAGACATGGAATTTTGCCAACTTATTTTGGAGTGGGGATTTCCACAAAAAATCGCCGAAATTAAAGGTAATTTGCAAATATGTAATTTAATTTTTATTTTATTTTGTGCAATTCCAGCGCAAGCAATAACGCTGACAAATTTGAAATATTTGACGGAGTCTGACCTGGCTGATTTGTTTAAGAATGACACGATTGGTGCTAGAGCAGAATTCCGCCACCAGCTCATAACTTGGAGGAAAGCAAACGTAAGTATTGTGAAGCCTCCGCTGAACATTTCATGGAAAAGCTAATTTTTCCCAAATTTTTTTTAGGGTTATAGCAGCGTGTCGACGTGCGATACAGCATCAGTCAATTCTGACTTGGTTGACTTTGTGCAGCAGTGGCGACAGCGGAACAACAATGGCATTGAATCTCCTTAATGTTCTCAGACATCCAGTTCTTCGCCACATGACTTTGTATGTGTAAATAGTATGCAAAAAAAATCATAAATTAATGTAATTTTTTAGGATTTTCAACAAGTGTTGAATGCCCATCCAACTGGTGATTATGTTTTGCGGTTGGACAAACTAGATGACGCTGGGAGGAAGATTTTAATTGATGCGACTGTGTCGTGGTTTATTAAAAGAAAAATCAAAATATGCCGAAATACATTCCAATCTATTGCGCAGGATATTGCTAGCAGATTTAAAGGCGACAAGGTTTTACAAATTGTACATTGCTTCCAAATTTATTTTCTAAATTTTCATTTATTTTCAGTCGATTGACTATTACAAAGATCCGATTACCTTGAGGCCAGCAGGCCGCTTGTACGATAAATATTACAACACTTTGAAAAGATTGAGGAAATCCGGTGAATTAGTGGACTCAGAAAGTTCAACTCCTGAGACATCACCGACAGAAGAATATAGATTTACTTTCGAGGATGAAAAATGTAACTAATGCCACGCCAATAGCTTTTGCTTACATTGACTTCACGTTTCTTTATGCAGCTGCCAATGACTGGCTCAAACTTTTTGATTCGCCGTGGAGCACTGCTGAAACAAATTGGAAAAAACCTTCAAAACCAGACGACAAAAAATTTTGAACTCAAGTGGTAGCACATCAGCGAACACTTTACAATCTGGTAAGTGGATTTCTTCTTTTAGATTTGTATTTTATACGTTGATTTGGAATATGGCCTAACAGTTTTGTTTCAAAAAAGTTTAAGCTTGTCAAAATTGCTTCATTCGTTTTAATTTACATATCAAGAAATACAAAAAGTGCCGTTTTGTAATAGTGATTCTTGTGTCCTAAACTTCATGCTTCTATTTATTCCAGATTGATATTGACTTCAATGCTCTACATCAAAATTCCTCACGGCTAACAGAAAAGTGGCAAGGTTTTAAAACAAAAATTGTACCAATTTTGAACAAGAGGGTAAAGTACATTCAAAATCTGCAACACTTGAAAAAAATTAATGAGATTGATAAAGGTTTGTTAACATAAGTAATAATTAAATTCAATGATTTTTAATTTTTTGTAAATATACTTGTATTAAAGGTTCAGATCAACTTATAGCATTGTTGCTGCACGTTGTTCTACGACCAAATATAAAACGGAAGGCAGATGACAAAGCGGTTTTTAGAAGCACTATTAAAGATTCCCAGCTCTCGTTTTTACTACAGGTTAATACTGTGAACGATGTAGAAAATAAATTGGATAACCTGAAAACATCACTTTATACACGCGGTGAGACATTGCAACCACTAATTACCGCAATTGGCAGTGATTTGAGTGATTGCAAATTTTATGTTTACTATGACGACATTAAGTATGAGCTTCCTACATTTTTAAGTGCTTTAGACATATGCTTTAAGACTTTACATGTATTACATTTAAAATATCCACAGGATAGCATTGAGTTTTGGACGTTCGTCCAAAAAATTTTTTATTCCATTGAATTGACTGAAGATAAAACTTCTCCAAATGTCCTTTGTTTGTTGAGCGACTTAATGTAATGTAATAAATACAGATACGTAATCACATAAAAGTAAAGAACTTAAAAATTTTATATTTATTTTTAATTTTTTTTGTTCAAAATGGTTTTGTGCTTTGTATGCAACAACAGTTTTGAAGATGTTTATAAACTCGTAATTCATCTAAAAATTTCTCACAATTTAACATCATCTAGTACTTTTTACTGTCTGCATTGTTGCCATTATTACCAGTGCTTGCGAACTTTTAAAAGCCACTTTAAGAAAGCGAATTCATGCATTTCTAATTTAAGTCCAACAGTTCAGAGGCTTACTGAATCTGAAAATATTAATTTTCCATTACAATTAAATCAACAGCAATGTAATGAAGAACGTCACGAAATATTCGAATTTCCTAGTGCTTTCGATCTGATGCAGAACGACTTATTGATGACATAACAAATGATTTGCTTTTGCCAATAGCAGACTTTTTAGAAAATAATATATTCGAATTTGCAGAAAAAAAAGTCCAGCTCAGAAACTTTGTTTCTTTTTTAAGAGATCCGTTTTCTAAGTGTAAAACATTTTACAAATTTTTAAAGAAACTAAAAAAGAGAAACAGTTTTGAAGACCCACAAGAGTTCGACATTGACAATAGAATTGCGCCTGTAGTTCATCACCATGAAATTTTGTTAACAGACAAACATAGTAAGGGTGTACTAATGCCATTACGATTTCAAATTAAACATTTCTTCGAACTTCCTAATGTATTAAAAGACACCCTGGAAAATACACAGACATTTCTTGCAAATGATAATGAAATAAAAAACATTGTCAATGGAAAATTATGGAAACCTAAAATGAGTTTATTTAGCGATAAGACAGCAATTCCTTACATTATCTACTTTGACGATTTTGAAATCAACAATCCTTTAGGTTCTCATTGAGGGACACAATCAATAGCTGCTTTTTATTACAGTTTCCCCACTTTGCCACAGCACTACCAATCGAGTCTAGAAAATATATTTCCAGCTCTTTTCTTCAGAAGTAAATATAAACAGTTTGGAAATGACGCATCCTTAAAACTGCTGGTACAACAAATAAAAAATCTTGAAGAAGAGGGAATCGACATTAGCTTTGATAACACAGTGCAACACGAAAAAAAATAACCATATACGGACACCACTACGTGATAAAAGACTAAAAAAAAAAAGACCCGTGTCTCCCAATTTTTCCCAAAGTCATGCACTTTTTTTTTATGGGCCGCCAAAGATTTGGGGCCTCGGTATCATTTTCGTAAAAATGTGATCATTTTCTCAGGCTCATATCTTGCAAACCGTTCAGAATTTCGATTTACTCTCTGAGGCAAAGTTGTAGGTCTTGTTATAAAGAAATTGTGAACATATAAAATCAAAAAAACTTCACCTTCCAGATCAAAATCGCAAAAAACTTAAAAAAATTCGATTTTTTTTACCTTTTTTCCCGTGTTCAGGTCCATAGGTAGCAAACCGTTCAAAATTCAAGGAAACAATCAACTAAAAAATTTACCTAAGATCTCAATAAACAAATTTCTAGAACATATAAACTTCCTAGAGATGATTCTTAACACTGTTTAGGTAGCACGCAAAAGTGAAAAATTTGCCGAAAATTTTTTAATTTCATTTTTTTTTACCGTTTTCTCCTGTTCAGGTCCATAGGTAGCAAAAAATTAAATATGCCTGGCCAGAACCATGTGTTTGTCCAAGGGTTAACACCGTTTAGGTAGCGCTTAGGTATCACGCGATCATGCACCGACAGCAGCAGCACAGGCAATGCAGTAAGCTCAGCACACGCAACAAGGGACGCAGCACACAATATAAAAGCGACATGACGCTCACATCGAGGCATTACACAGCGCGACGTCAACGAGAGCTCAGCGGTGAAAGTTATAAAGTGAAAGTGAAAGTGCTACAGTATAATTCGCACACAACATTGGCAACTGACAATTTCAATATGCAGTGTGAAAATATTGATTTATTTTGCTACGTTTGCGGTCATCAAACCAGAAAAAAAACATCTACAAGATTTCAGAAGGAAAAGAATCTTTTAACTAGTGAATTCAAAAGAGCATATATATTGTTTTTCGGCGAAGTGGACTTGACCGGTGAAAATTACACACCTAATACAGTGTGTCGCCAATGTTATAACAATCTCATGGCATGGTTGAGTGGAGGCAGAGGTACTATGAAGTATTGTAAGCCGGTAAACTGGATTAACAGTTCATTTAACAGGCGTACTTAATGGCCCTGACATTAGAAAGCTATTCAAGAGCAACTTTGATTCATCGCTTGATGAAAATCATTCAATGGCATGGATTTACCTTCATCGTGTATGCACCAGAGTCTTGGGAGGGGATCGAGACGCGGAACCGGAAGTAAGAGAATGGGTGAAACAAATGCTGCATTATTTTGAGATAATCGGCGCATCGATGACATTAAAACTGCATTTTCTTCATTTTCATTTTGACGATTTTATCAAACAACTCCCTACCGAATCCGATGAGCAAGGAGAACGGTTTCACCAAACCACAATGCCCATGGAAAAGCGGTACAAAGGCAAAAACCTCGACGCATTGCTTGCAGAGGTATGTTGGTGGAGTCACAAGATCACCCTGTATGATGTTAATGAAGTATTTGAAGAAGAAAGAGCTGATGATGGAGGGCAGTCTGGAAGCAACGTGCCTGTGGACACCATAATTGCTGAATCAGAGTCAAATTCGGACGATTCGGACGACGATTTGGATCCACAACTTAAGAGAGCGCGATTTGCAAGTCCATGGCCATCAACATTATAAACATAATACGAATACTTTTTTTTAATATTTTTGTATCTCAATGTTGAAGTAAATAAAAACAAATGAAATTAAAAAACGGTGTTAATAATAATTCCCAGGAAGTCTATATGTTCTAGAAATTTGTTTATTGAGATCTTAGGTAAATTTTTGTAGTTGATTGTTTCCTTGAATTTTGAACGGTTTGCTACCTATGGACCTGAACACGGGAAAAAAGGTAAAAAAAATCGAATTTTTTTAAGTTTTTTGCGATTTTGATCTGGAATGTGAAGTTTTTTTGATTTTATATGTTCGAAATTCTGAACGGTTTGCAAGATATGAGCCTGAGAAAATGATCACATTTTTACGAAAATGATACCGAGGCCCCAAATCTTTGGCGGCCCATAAAAAAAAAGTGCATGACTTTGGGAAAAATTGGGAAACACGGGTCTTTTTTTTAGTCTTTTATCACGTAGTGGGGTCCGTATATGGTTATTTTGCCATGACTTAAAAAATTACACACAGTGTAATACTACAATAAAAATTTATTTTGTACTGGCACTAATCGTGGGTGATAACTTGGGTTTAAACAGCATTCTCGGGTACACTAAAAGTTTTTCTTCGAATTACTTTTGCCGATATTGTTTATGTAATAAAGAAGAGACTTCGTATAGTGTCGAGGAAATAGAAAGCAGAATGAGTTAAATTATGCAGAAAACCTTGCTACAGAAGATATACCCGAAAAACGGATTAAGTTAACTGGTGTGTCCGAGAATTCAATTTTCAATGATATTAGTTCTTTTCATGTTGTAAATAATTTTACTGGAGATATTATGCACGATATTTTTGAAGGTGTTTGCAGATACGACGTTTCATAAATATTACTTAATTTTATTGAAACGGAAAAATTCTTTACAATTGAAATTTTAAATGATCGTAAAAATCAATTTCAATACGGTGAAATTGAGTTAAGTAATAGATCTTCAGAAATTAAAATATCACATTTGAAATGTCAAAAACTTAATATGTCAGCACGAGAAATGTGGACATTTTGCTATTTTCTTCCAATAATAATTGGAGATTTAATACCACTACGCAATAAATATTGGAAACTTTTGTGTGTGTACATTAATTGAAATTATAGACGAGATTTTAAAAACAGAATTCGACGAAGAGTCTTTAAATAAATTGAAGTTAAAAATTAAGAACCATCATACGATTTACGTACAGCTATTTGGACCGACGTTAAAACCGAAATTTCACTTTCTCCTTCATTACGCGACAATCATAAGAAATGTAGGACCCCTTAAGCATGTATGTAATTTTATGTAAGTAATTTTATAACACATGTTGAAATAAAAGGGACTACTTATAAACTTGGATATTTCCTAATGTCAAAATCTTTGAAATTATTTGAAATCAAAGACATTATTATACTTGAAAACAACAAAACAATTTTTGTATGCGTTGGACACATAATTGCAGTGTTTTCAGAACATTTTCAATCATTCCCCGTTATAAAAAGTACAGACAAATTTTACCTATTGGACCTTTCCGAATTATATTACTCACGTCGTAACACAACACTTTCTCGTCCAAAATTTTTTTAAACCTATGTATATATTTATATTATTTACCTAATGTACAAATATAAAATGTATAAAAATATGTACCTATATATTAAATAAAAATAATAAATAATAATATATTTATTTAAAAATATATGTTTCTTAAAATTATTTCTAAAAGCTTTTTGTTTTAGCAAAGTAACCATAAAAATGGTACATGAACAATTTTTGGAGGTAAACAAACAATATGGTAACTATTTTAATAGTACACAAACTATTTTTCATGGTAAAAAAAACTATTTTTCATGGTAAAAAAACTATTTTTCGTGGTAAAAAAACTATTATTCATGGTACACGAACTATTTTTCATGGTAAATGAAGTATTTTTCATGGTACACGAACTATTTTTCATGGTAAATGAACTATTTTTCATGGTACACGAACTATTTTTGATGGTACTCGAACTATTGTCACGAACTATTATTATAACAATTTTTAGTCGGTTAGATTTACCACGTTTTTCGGTCACTGCAATTTTAATCGTCTTTTTCGGTTAGATTTACCTCTCTTTTTCTTTGTGTGTATACGTCAGCTACTTCGGACAAAGTAGATATGTGTGATGTTGTGTGTTTGGTTGTTTCGTTGTTGTTGCTATGGCCAAACAAAGCGAGTCATTTGATGTTCAGCATTACCCGGTGTATACAAAAACAAGTAGAAACGGCCAATTTACACTCACACTCTCCACTCTTTGCATTCCCTTACCAGTTTTTCTTTTAGGTACCCCCCCTACACCCACCTCCCACACAAACACTCCAGGACACAGCAAGCACAAATAAGTCACCAACATATCAGTAGTAGTAGTTGTTGTTGTTGGTGTTGTTGTTTTTATTTCTTTTTATAATTGTTTTCTCACACTTTTCGATCTTTGCTTTCTCTTAACAGTGTTTCTTTTAGGTACACCCCGACCCCTCACACAAGTATTTTAATAAATGATTTTGACTGTTGTGTGAAATATAAAAGAGCTGAAAGCCGATCTGGTGGGGTTGGAATATATAAAAGAAAAAATTCAGCTCATATACCACATGAACAATTTAACTCCGTCATGCAACAAACTTCACAAAATACCTCTTCGATTGGTGACATTAGTAGCATTCTATTGGAATTACCGACAGGGCAAAAAATAATTTGTATTGCCATCTACATTTCAACAAACCAGTCTGTCCACAATATAAGAAAATTTATTAATTTTTCACTTCTGCCCTACACCGAAAATGGTTCACGCGAACTATAAGAGGACTATTTTTCAATGCCTATAATAATGGGTGGTGACTTTAACAGGAATTTTTCAACCGCAGAAGCACTGCCACGTATCGTATTCCTCTACGATAAATTCAAGCTTACTATTAATACTTCATTAGAGTCTCCAACTACTATCGAAGGAACTACAATTGACGCTGTTTTCTCACGATATTTAGATAGGATAGAATCTAAAGTTTATGTCTCATATTTCAGCTATCACAGACCAATTTTATCTGTGTTGAAAACTTAACATTTATAAATTATAAAAATAAAGAAATCAAATTTAATTCAATAAACTATTATTTTTTATTTTCCAATGTAACATTTACTAATGTGTTCATAGAAATCGAACAGGTACCGTGTAGCAAAAAGGTGTTAACACATCATCCGTGAGTTCGAACACTCATTGATTTTTTTTGCATTGTGATGCTTTAGGTTTTTGAATTGGCGCGGTGTTGGTGCAATTGGATGCCGACGGTATTGAGAAACGTGTGGCGTTTGTGTCTAGAAAATTAAACACAGCCCAGCGGAACTGTAGCGTAACAGTACGCGAATGTCTGGCGGCTGTTGAGGCTGTAAAGCGTTTCAGATGCTATCTGGAATTACAAGACTTTGAGATCATTACAGATCATTCTTCCTTACTGTGGTTGAAGAACCAACCACATCTAACAGGCAGATTAGCACGATGGGTCTTTAAACTACAGCCTTATAATTTTTCTATCAGTCACAGGAAAGGAAAACACCATGTAGTTCCAGATGCATTGTCGAGGATTCCCGATAATGAGATTTCTGAAATGGAATTTATGGAACCCGAAATTGACTTGAACTCCCCAGCGTTTGATGGTGCTTATTACGTTGTTTTGCGGGCAAAGATAAGAGAAAATGAATCTAAATACCCCGATATAAAAATTATCGATAACTTTGTGTATATCAGAATAGATCATTATTCGGGGGAAGTAGAGCAGGAAAGCCAAGCTTGGAAGTTATGGATTCCTGCAGTGTTATCTCGCTTCCACAACTCTCCCTCCGCTAGTCATGGTGGCATTGGAAAAACTCTCGATTTCATTCGGCGAAATTTCTACT
The DNA here is from genome assembly GCA_963931995.1 of Phaonia tiefii. Classification (NCBI taxonomy): domain Eukaryota; kingdom Metazoa; phylum Arthropoda; class Insecta; order Diptera; family Muscidae; genus Phaonia; species Phaonia tiefii. The sequence goes on from OZ008367.1 coordinate 240,531,486, forward strand.
GGCCAGGAATGGTAACTGATGTCAGGAATTTTGTGCGTGATTGTAAGATTCGTAAAAGCACTAAGCACCCTAATATTGTACTCAAACCAGAGATGGGAAACCCCGTCAAAATTTCTCGCCCTTTCCAAAGGTTATATGTGGATATTTTGGGACCATATCCTCGGTCTAAAAGCGGATTTATTGGCCTACTCATTGTATTGGACCACTTAACAAAATTTCACTGGTTATGCCCTCTGAGGAATTTCACGGCCAGTGTTATACAAAATTTTTTATTAACACAAATTTTCCACAGTACCGGAATACATCATTAGTGATAATGGTTCTCAGTTCAAAGCGAATGAATATAATGCGTTCCTCACTCAACTGGGCATCAAGCACATTTATACAGCCCTATATTCACCTAAATCGAACATTTCAGAAAGGGTAAATAGATCTATCCTTGCGGCATTCGAGCATGAAGCATGAAGACGACTAAAAGACGACCATCGAATGTGGGATGAACACCTCAGTTCAATTTGTTGTGCCCTGAGGAATTCAGTTCATCAGGCCATAAAGTGCTCACCATATTTTGCCACCTTTGGAATCCACATGATGACACACGGAGATTCCTATGCATTATTACAGAATATTAAAAGTTTAGACGAACCAGGTGTAAAGTTGTGTCGACAAGATCAGCTACAACTGATAAGAAAGAAGTTGCGAAAACATATAAGAAAAGCTTACGAAACAAAGAGACACCATTATAACCTACGTGCTCGTCCTATATCCTTTTCAGTCGGTCAAAGAAGAAAGGAGAAACTTTGCACAGAGCTGTGCAGACAAAAGATTCAAGGCCAAGTTGGCACCAGTGTTTCTGCAGGCACGGGTTACAAAGAAGTTAGGATCGAACTACTATGAATTACAAGACTTAGAGGCAAAGAGTACGGGCATATATCACGCCAAAGATATCAAGTTGTAAATCGTCTTTTCCTGCTAATATCGTTACCGTTTGGTCGATGTTGTCCGGTTTGTAGTAGTCGATTTATATCTTTCCTTACATGTTGTATTATTGGATGAGAATAATGACGCCTGTACCATTTATACACCGGCCTACCACTTGAGGTCAAAAATACCAATTGAGATAAAAGTACGCATTGGGTGAAATTTGTTTTTCAGAAAATATGAAATACCTAAATCGGTGTTGTTACACCATTGCAACAATAAGAGAGCATGGACCACCAACCGCTAGAGGTGACCTAAATTCGCAGAGGATCGTGTCCCAACTTACCTGGATTACCTGGATTTCACTACATTAAGGACGTAGGGGTCATCAAAAGCATCACCCACACCAAAGCGGCCTACCGTTTGAATATTTCATCACTTCAACCAGCTGTTTTCTCAGAATGTCATTAGATATTAAGATGACTAACTCTACAAACTACGAATAAATTACTTCAAATCAAACCGGCATCGGAAAACATTAAGTATTTTAATAATTCTAGGTATTCTCCTTCAGAAGGATTGAATCAATTCATTTTAAAGTGTTCGCCTTCCAAAGGCGAGTGTTCGCCTTCCATTTAAATTTTCCTACATTCCCACAGATTGTCAAATATCACAACAGCACATGTACAACGAGGCCTCGGAGTCATCTGTAAATTCATAGACCATTGGTAAATTCCTTGGATATTTCCAACATTCAATTAAAAATTTTTGTAATTAGTTTTCATCCACTATCTTGATTTAACCTTAGTACCAGTTAATCTGGTTTAATATATGAAAAAGAAAAAAAGGTTTACGTCATTTGAAGGTTAATATATGCATATATTGTATAATAAATATATATAACCGAATTTAAATAACCTTGAATTTATTGATGAATTGATTGAACCCTTAAAATTTCGATTTTGCTGTTATTTAACGATATTTTTAAGAAACAAAATGTGGAAAAGAATATCACCCTAAATGTCTTTGAAAGTTATATATTACATAAGCATTGGGAATTTTTAAACCTTCTGTTGACTTACATTTGTCGTCACTGACAATATCAGTGCTGTTAGCAAATTTTGTTGAGAGGAATTATTATTAGTCTCATCATCCACTCCCGATTAGTATTGAGAAAACGCTTCTATATCTATAATTAGAAACTGTGACCTTCTTGACATTTTTCTTCTCTGTCAACATCAAATAGAATACAGATACAATTAATAGTTTCTGTTATTTATACATTAAAGTTAACATCCTTACTCTCGTAATGTTAGTTAGGAAAGTGATCAATGAAAGATATTATATGAGTATGCATTTACATTAGAATCTACATACGTAGGGATATTAGAATAGAGTTATTTAAATTCACTACAGTCGTGTAAAAAAGTTTATGGTAATTAAACAAATCGAATTAATTAGTTTCTAAGTGAATGTTTATTTCATTTGAATAAAATATGAATTTGTGTTACATAAATAAAATGAACGCTTAAGTTCGTCGAGATTCTTGCGGAGGGGGTGATGTAAAATAAAGGTAATAGAACCAACGTAGGGGTCTTACAAGATATATTTTACGCCGTTAAGACTAGGAAGGGATAGGGTTTCGAGGCGGACCCTACATACAGGGCAGTACAAATTTTGGTCAGAACCTTGCCATCCAGAATAGTGTTTATGTTGGTTTCAGTTTTCGGGAGTCTATAATAATTTTTTATTTTTGTTCTAGATTGTGACAATGCTAATTCCAAACAGGGCCAAACCTGCCCAACCCGACTGATAGCTAGCGCATCAATGGCTCCCACTGTCCGTTTGGTATTAAACAATATTCCACCAATACATTCCAGCTGTTTACACAACCCGTGTTCTCCATAGAAAAATAAATTACACCATATTGGGTTAATTCTTATGGCATGACTACTGCCTTTAACATTTAACGGAGAATGTTGGTTTTGAACATTACAATTTCATCAAACGTGAGTCACCAAGTAAGACAAGGGTGATTTTGCCACGCCCATGTTGGTGCCTCCCATACATACGTTGTTCGGCCGGCTGATGGTTAGGCAATGTAACTCCCGCAAAACCGAACCAATCTTTATAAAATTTGGTACTAGACAAAATTTAGTCAAATGCCACTCTTCTATGGAAAATCAGTCGTTTCTGATGACTCTGGTACCTCCCATACAAAATCGAGACAAAATTTGGTCAAATGCACAAAAAAGTTTGGGTGGATGACCGGTTGATCGACACGATAACTCTCGTAGGCTACAAGCGATCTTAATGAAATTCGGCACTCGGCAATGTTTCCTAAAAAGCAAAGATTAACTACTGTCCACTATTATTTTCGTACCACCTCCCATACATAAGTTGGGCGGCTTTCCGGCTGGCCGACTCGATATCTCCCGTATACCACATCCGATCTTAACAATATTTGGTACTGATCAATATTTTGTGTAATACTGTGTAAAAACAGATGAACAAATTCACCATGCCAAAGTTTGTACCTTAGGCGGACAATTGGCTGGTAGTCATATAAATGGTATGCTATAAAATATTGACCCATTTTCCTATATTCAACAGAACTCGGTCGCAATGGGTGACTTCGAGTGAGGGTATGTTTAAGTCGGTTCACCCGACAGAAATTTCTGCACTGGGTTGTATTAATTAGTAAATCTATAGTTTAAAACGTCTAAATGAACGTTGTTGTTGTTGGTTTGCCTCAATCAGTCGTCGGTCCTAACAATCATTTGGTTGTTCAGTCCGTCGGTACATTTTTATGTGTGTATGTATGTTTGCATTGTCTGTCTGTTGCTTATTTAGATATTGAACTTTGTGTAATCTGTCAGCTGGTCCTATATATTTGTGTATGTATGCTAATCACAACAGCGATCATCGCATACAGTCTGCTATAAGAAGTCTTTTTGTATATGTATATCGAATCTGCCGTGCTGATGATGATCTTGGCAAGATCCGAAATAGCTATACAGACAGCCTTGGTATCATTGGAACATTTTTATGCTCGACTTTTTTGAAAGTAATATAAAGCTAATAAATAAGCTTTATCAGCCCAATTCTTAATAGCAATTCCCTGGGAGTCTTTTCCCTATTCGATGTTCCCCTATTCTTAATAAAATCTCCCTGGGAGCTTGTTCCCTACTCCCTTTTCCCTTATTCTAAACGAACTTCGAAAAAGGGGAATTTTTCCCCGGGAAAAAAGTAGGTATTCTAAATGTCAATAAAATGGAGAATGTGAAAACAACTTTTGGGAGTAATTAGAGAGGTTCTACCAAGATCATCTGGTTCGGATTCTTCCGACTTATTAGGGCAAGTAACTCCGTTAACTAGACCAGTAATTAGGTTGAATTTTCTCCAGAAATCCATTCCAAGGATTAACCTTGAATTCAACGAAGGAACTATGTAGAGTTTCATTTTTTGAACGTGTCATATCCACTTCAATTTGGCCAAGAACATCTTGAGTGTGGCCATCTGCTGTTTTAACGAATGATTTGAACAAAACCAAGACCTTGAAAAAAATCTTCATTAGCCAGTTCGGAATGTTGGCGCCGGAATTTAACAAACCAAATTCATCCATCCCAAATCCCAAAACCAAACCAAAGACCATCGTTTTCATCATTAGATATGGTAGAGATAAGCAACTTTTGTGTTCGCTTAAGTTTCCTATAAAAATTTCGCATTCGAACTGTTGATCGACGATAGTTTTTTTCTCAGTTTTTCTTCTAGCTTATTATCGGAAAAAAGTTTATCCCTGACCTCTATGTCTTTTCGTAACCTTATATGATAAGGCTGGAATTTAAATCGCGCACGTGTGTCATCAATAAAGTTTTTTTCGCGAGTCAAAATTTTAACATTAGTATTATCTTCAGACATTTTCAATTCAATATCTTCATTTCTAATGTTGTTATCCAACTCGACTGTTTGGTTTATTTTCTTTTTCTTAGTACTATAGTGTTTGTTAAGTGATCCACATTCGCTTTCACCACTTATATTAATGTTACCATGCTCAATCATTATTCTGGGGCCATCCGGGTATTGCTTGATGAACCCCTTGCAAAGTTTTCCGAATTTGTATTGCAATGAGGACAACCGTAGCAAAAAATAATTCTATCGTTTGTACACCTATCCCACGACAATATCGCGACAATTCCAACAGCGCAACACTCTCTCTGAAGCTGGAACAGCATTTACTGCAGAATCTGATTGATCTATTGTTTCCTTTTCTAATGTTCCGGGTTCACCAATCATGTCCCCAAAATTATATACGGCAGCTATGCGTTTTGTTGAAAAGTTCAAGGGATTTCGATAAAAATTTCTCTTAAAATACACAGTGCAACACGAAAAAAAATAACCATATACGGACACCACTACGTGATAAAAGACCAAAAAAAGACCCGTGTCTCCCAGTTTTGCCCAAAGTCCTCCAGGTTTTTTTTATGGGCCCCCAAAGAAGTGGGACCTCGGTGTCATTCTTGCCAAAAAGTGATCATTTTCTCAAGCTCATATCTTGCAAACCGTTCGGAATTTTGATTTACTCTCTGAGGCAGTTGTACCTCTTGTTATAAAGAACAAAAATTGTAAACATACACTGTGTGTAATTTTTTAAGTCATGGCAAAATAACCATATACGGACACCACTACGTGATAAAAGACTAAAAAAAAGACCCGTGTTTCCCAATTTTTCCCAAAGTCATGCACTTTTTTTTATGGGTCGCCAAAGATTTGGGGCCTCGGTATCATTTTCGTAAAAATGTGATCATTTTCTCAGGCTCATATCTTGCAAACCGTTCAGAATTTCGATTTACTCTCTGAGGCAAAGTTGTAGCTCTTGTCATAAAGAACAAAAATTGCGAACATATAAAATCAAAAATCACCTTCCAGATCAAAATCGCAAAAAAACTTAAAAAAATTCGATTTTTTTACCTTTTTTCCCGTGTTCAGGTCCATAGGTAGCAAACCGTTCAAAATTCAAGGAAACAATCAACTACAAAAATTTACCTAAGATCTCAATAAACAAATTTCTAGAACATATAAACTTCCTGGGAATTATTCTTAACACCGTTTTTTAATTTCATTTGATTTTTATTTACTTCAACATTGAGATACTATGCTATCTATTACAAAAATATTAAAAAAAGTATTCGTATTATGTTTATAATGTTGATGGACTTGCAAATCGCGCTCTCTTAAGTTGTGGATCCAAATCGTCGTCCGAATCTGACTCTGAATCAGCAATTATGGTGTCCACAGGCACGTTGCTTCCAGACTGCCCTCCATCATCAGCTCTTTCTTCTTCAAATACTTCATTAACATCATACAGGGTGATCTTGTAACTCCACCAACATACCTCTGCAAGCAATGCGTCGAGGTTTTTGCCGTTGTACCGTTTTTCCATGGGCATTGTGGTTTGGTGAAACCGTTCTCCTTGCTCATCGGATTCGGTAGGGAGTTGTTTGATAAAATCGCAAAATGAAAATGAAGAAAATGCAGCTTTAATGTCATCGATGCGCCGATTATCTCAAAATAATGCAGCATTTGTTTCACCCATTCTCTTGCTTCCGGTTCCGCGCCTCGATCCCCTCCCAAGACTCTGGTGCATACACGCTGAAGGTAAATCCATGCCATTGAATGATTTTCATCAAGCGATGAATCAAAGTTGCTCTTGAATAGCTTTCTAATGTCAGGGCCATTAAGTACGCCTGTTAAATGAAAACAAAAAATAAAGACAGAAAAGAAAACATTAACATAGTGTAAATAGTACAATTAGGTGAACAAAAATTCGTTTCAAATTTACTACAATACCTTTTTTAATTTTGTCATCGCTACGCTTTGGGAAAATGCTTTTCAAATAGTCGAATGCGTTTGGACAATTTACAACGGCCACTTCGATGAATTTTTTAACAATTCCCAATTTTATGTGGAGCGGTGGCAGCAAGATTTCTTGAGTATTGTCAATTAAAGGTGCATTCTTCAATCTATGTCGTTGTATTTGTTCATCCACACTTCCTCTTGGCCTCCACGAGTTACATTGGAATTGATTCAGAGGTGAGCGTGAATCCCAATTACAAAGAAAACAAAAGAATGTTGGGAAGCCGCCCTGATCGATGATCCCTTGCAAAATGTTGATGACCTTCAAATCACAGCAAATCTTCCATTTATTTTCGTAATATTTGATTTTTTCCATTATATCTTTCAATGTTTCATAGCTTTCTTTCATGTTGATACCCATTGTTAGCGGAATGGAAGGTTTTCGGTTCGACACATGCAACAACACTGCTTTCAAGCTTGAAACAGAACCATCAATAAATAATCTCCACTCACTAGCGATGTAGTTCATTCCAATTTTTACCACCAAAGCTTTTATATCGTTGCCGTAAGCGAACGAATTGTCATCATTTAGAGTGTAGAGCATCTGAAATTCAGCTTGTCGTTTGCGGTACGCCGTAGAGTTAACATTAGCATGTGTGAGTTTTCTTTGTTTTAAAAAAGCTGTCAAAAATATTGCAAGTCGCTGCGATAATCCCAATATGGCCACAATGAAATCCATTTCCATTTGTGTTATTAGTTGTGGTCCATCTCTTCCCTGTTGGGGCTCATAATCGGTATCAAATGGATCTTCATAAGTAACACCACTTGCTGTACTCATTGCTGTAAATTCTGTAGTACGATCTGGAGTTGGCGGCCTTGGTGATACAAAATTTTCAGGTGCAAGCACTGGTAGTGTGGCTGTTGCAGTTGCTTTCTAAATTTTGTTCTTCTCAGAATGTCGATTTAGACGACATGTGTAATTTACGCATGCATAGCAACTGGTTGCATCATGATCACCTGGGCGATTAATCCAGACTACCGGCTTACAATACTTCATAGTACCTCTGCCTCCACTCAACCATGCCATGAGATTGTTATAACATTGGCGACACACTGTATTAGGTGTGTAATTTTACCGGTCAAGTCCACTTCGTCGAAAAACAATGTATATGCTCTTTTGAATTCACTAGTTAAAAGATTATTTTCCTTCTAAAATCTTGTATATGTTTTTTTTCTGGTTTGATGACCGCAAACGTAGCAAAATAAATCAATATTTTCACACTGCATATTGAAATTGTCAGTTGCCAATGTTGTGTGCGAATGATACTGTAGCACTTTCACTTTTTTTACTTTCACTTTCACTTTATAACTTTCACCGCTGAGCTCTCGTTGACTTCGCGCTGTGTAATGCCTCGATGTGAGCGTCGTGTCGCTTTTATATTGTGTGCTGCGTCCCTAGTTGCGTGTGCTGAGCTTACTGCATTGCCTGTGCTGCTGCTGTCGGTGGATGATCGCGTGATACCTAAGCGCTATCTAAACGGTGTTAACCCTTGGACAAACACATGGTTCTGGCCAGGCATATTTCATTTTTTGCTACCTATGGACCTGAACAGGAGAAAAAGGTAAAAAAATGAAATTAAAAAATTTTCGCCAAATTTTTCACTTTTGCGTGCTACCTAAACAGTGTTAAGAATCATCTCTAGGAAGTTTCTATGTTCTAGAAATTTGTTTATTGAGATCTTAGGTAAATTTTTGTAGTTTTCTTGAATTTTGAACGGGAAAAAAGGTAAAAAAAAATCGAATTTTTTTTAGTTTTTTGCGATTTTGATCTGGAAGGTGAAGTTTTTTTTTTGTTCGCAATATGTTCTTTATGACAAGAGCTACAACTTTGCCTCAGAGAGTAAATCGAAATTCTGAACGGTTTGCAAGATATGAGCCTGAGAAAATGATCACATTTTTACGAAAATGATACCGAGGCCCCAAATCTTTGGCGGCCCATAAAAAAAAGTGCATGACTTTGGGAAAAATTGGGAGACACGGGTCTTTTTTTTTTTAGACTAAAAACTATAAAAAATTAACGAAAAAGCGTTTTTTTTTATTTTCCGCTTTTACGAACAAATTTACTTTATGAAAAATGCGCCAATTTTCTTTGGCCTGGTAGGACTTACAGCGCTGATTAAGACCCGAAAGTTTTTTAAGGAGGCCGATCCAACTTCTTGAGATATAGGCCTTTATAGCTTGAGTATATAAGCGCGTATATCTCAGGCATTTCTTATCCGATCTGGTTGGGATGGGTATCATTGAGAAGACCTTTGAAAACTCTATATAAAATCTGTATATAAATATGTTAATTTTTATTAACTCACTGGGGCAAATTAAAAAGAAGGAGGTTTTTTAACCTCACTTTTTTAATAAAAATCTGTTTTCTCAGAAAACAGCCCTAGTAAACTTATTTCTTCCAAGACTCAGTAAAAGACAACACTTCAAGCTTTTTTAAGGTATTATACTCCGCATTAACCCTTCTAAGTCCGGAGATAGTGAGGTTTTTCTAACAAAAGTACTTTCTGGGAGCCAAAATTTCTGAAAACAAATGTTGATTTCCAAACCTTTAAACGTAAATAATTGCGAGTGAGGAGGCCGAGTGTGTGAGTGCACTGTACCTTTACTGATAGTAAGTGGATTCTAATAAAAATTCTCAAGCTGGTGGGTGAGTTCCCGTGCCCAAACTATCAAACAGCTACCTGGAAGCAAACATCTGCATTGAATTCACAAGGGACGCAGCACACAATATACAAGCGACACGACGCTCACATCGAGGCATTACACAGCGCGACGTCAACGAGAGCTCAGCGGTGAAAGTTATAAATTGAAAGTGAAAGTAAAAAAGTGAAAGTGCTACAGCATAATTCGCACACAACATTGGCAACTGACAATTTCAATAAGCAGTGTGAAAATATTGACTTATTTTGCTACGTTTGAGGTCATCAAATCAGAAATAATAGTTCTACAACATTGCAAAAGGAAAAGAATCTTTTAACTAGTGCATTCAGGAAAGCATATAAGTTGTTTTTCGACGAAGACGACTTGACCGGTGGAAATTACACACCTAATACAGTGTTTCGCCAATGTTATAACAATCTCATGGCATGGTTGAGTGGAGGCAAACATAGTATGAAGTATTGTAAGCTGGTAAACTGGATTAATCTCCCAGGTGATCATGATGAAACCAGTTGCTATGCATGCGTAAATTACACATGTGGTCTAAATCGATATGCTGAGAGGAACAAAAGTTATAAAGCAACTGCAACAGCCACACTACCAGTGCTTGCACCTGAAAATTTTCTATCACCAAGGCCGCCAACTCCAGATCGTAGTCCAGAATGTACAGGAATAACTAGAGCAAGTGGTGTTACTTATGAAGATCCATTTGATACCGATTATGAGCCCCAACAGGGAAGAAATGGACCACAACTAATAACACAAACGGAAATGGATTTCATTGTGGCCATATTGGGCCTATCGCAGGGACTTGCCATATTTTTGACAGCGTTTTTAAAACAAAGAAAACTCACACATGGTAATGTGAACTCTACGGCGTACCGCAAACGGCAAGCTGAATTTCAGAGCCTCTGCACTCTAAATGATGACAATTCGTTCGCTTTCTGCAACGATGTAAAAGCTTTGGTGGTAAAAATGGGAATGAACTACATCGCTAGTGAGTGGAGATTATTTATTGATGGTTCTGTTTCAAGCTTGAAAGCAGTGTTGTTGCATGTGTCGAACCGAAAACCTTCCATTCATCTTGCAATGGGTATTAACATTAAAGAAAGCTATGAAACATTGAAAGATATAATGGAAAAAATCAAATAGTACGAAAATAAATGGAAGATTTGCTGTGATTTGAAGGTCATCAACATTTTGCAAGGGATCATCGATAAGGGCGGCTTTCCAAAATTCTTTTGTTTTCTTTGTAATTGGGATTCGTGCTCACCTCTGAATCAATACCAATGTAATTTGTGGAGACCAAGAGGAAGTGTGGAGGAACAAATAAAACAACATAAACTGAGGAATGCACCTTTAATTGACAATACTCAAGACATCTTGCTGCCACCGCTCCACATAAAATTGGGAATTGTTAAATAATTTATCGAAGTGGCCGTTGTAAATTGGCCAAACGCACTCGACTATTTGAAAAGCGTTTTCCCAAAGCGTAGCGATGACAAAATTAAAAAAGGTATTGTAGTAAATTTAAAACGAATTTTTGTTCACCTCATTGTACTATTTTCACTTTGTTAATGTTTTCTTTTCTGTCTTTATTTTTTGTCTTCATTTAACAGCCGTACTTAATGGCCCTTACATTAGAACGCTATTCAAGAGCAACTTTGAATCATCGCTTCATGATTATAATCATTCAATGGCATGGATTTACCTTCAGCGTGTATGCGCCATGACCTTGGGAGGGGATCGAGACGCGGAACCGGAAGCAAGAGAATGGGTGAAAGAAATGCTGTATTATTTTGAGAAAATCGGCACATCGATGACATTAAAGCTGCATTTTCTTCATTTTCATTTTGACGATTTTATCAAACAACTCCCTACCGAATCCGATGAGCAAGGAGAACGGTTTCACCAAACCACAATGCCCATGGAAAAACGGTACAAAGGCAAAAAACTCGACGCATTGCTTGTAGAGGTAACATCAATTTTATTGATGCATTGTTTTGCATTCCTTTTTTGATTTTTTTCTAATTCATTTCAGGTATGTTGGTAGAGTCACAAGATCACCCTGTATGATGTTAATGAAGTATCTGAAAAAGAAAAAGCTGATGATGGAGGCAGTCTGGAAGTAACGTGCCTGTGGACACCATAAGTCCTGAATCAGAGTCAGATTCGGATGACGATTTGGATCCACAACTTAAGAGAGTGCGATTTGCAAGTCCAGGGCCATCAACATTATAAACATAATATGAATATTTTTTTTTATAATTTTTGTAATAACAGCATAGTATTGTAGTGCCATCTCTGCTGAGACTACTAATCCCTACTAACTGAATCATTATTACTAAATATCCATGCTACTACTCTTTGTTACAACTAAATGTCAACCCATACCACCTAAGGACTAAGATTAACAAAATCAGTAATAGTATAACAATGAAAGCTGCAACATGCCTTTTCACTAACGGGATAAGGCTTTACAGTATCTCAATGTTGAAGTAATGAAAAAAATTCAGCAGACAGTTGTCCGAGGCCTTCGGCCACGGACTGTCCCTGCAGGCTGTGTCAGAGACACGGCCATTAAGTTTAACGTAGAATACGCCACCCGATAAGACAGAAAACATATATAACAATAATTGATAAATAACATAAGCAAATGAATTTATTTATTGGATAGTTACTTTTGATAATATGGTAGGCAAAATAGGATAAATATGTTTTTATATTAAAAGAGTAAGGATAAATGATAAATAACAGACGCAAATCAATTTGATTATTTGGAAGTTACTTTTGATAATATGGGCTTATGATAGGAAAAATAGGATAAAAAAAAGTTATCTCGCCGTTTCCTTATAATCAATGAAATAAAGATTACAACAATAACAATCTGACATGACTCCCTATACCGTAATAATTTTTTCATATATTTTTTATAATTACATACCCATGTTAAATTCAAATTCACATTTAACATTTTGTTTCACTTAAATACATAAGTAAACATACGAAAATTCAATATTTCATCAATCAAAACAACAGCCGAAGGTTTGTGTCCACACTGAAACAGCAGCATAGTTTGTGTTCACGCTACAAACTCAAACACTCAACCAAACACCACACATATGTTTGAGTGTATGTGTTTAAACAATTTTCATTTGAGAAATTTAAATATTAGGGAGATATCAACCAATATGAAATGTATATCAAACGAAAGATAACATCTTCATTTACCTACAAAAAATTTTTTAAAAAAAGTTGTCTCGCCGTTTCCTCATAATCAATGAAATAAAGATTACAACAATAACAATCTGACATGACTCCCTATACCGTAAGGTAAGACGTATTCTACGCCAAAAACAAATGAAGTTAAAAAATTTTCAAGAAATTGTTCACTTCTGCGGCTATCTAAGGGCTACCTAAACAGTGTTAAAAATCATTCCTAGGAAGTTCATATGTTCTAGAAAGTTGTTTATTGAGATCTTAGAATCATTCTTGTAGTTGATTGGTTCCTTGAATTTTGAACGGTTTGCTACCTATGGACCTGAACAGGGGAAAAAAGGTCAAAAAAATTGAAGTTTTTAAAGTTTTTTGCGATTTTGACTTTGAAGATGATTCTTTATAACAAGAGCTACAACTTTGCTTCAGAGAGTAAATTAAAATTCCGAACGGTTTGCAAGATATGAGCTTGAGAAAATTTGGGGGCCCATAAAAAAAACTGGAGCACTTTGGGCAAAACTGGGAGACACGGGTCTTTTTTTTTGCTCTTTTATCACGTAGTGGTGTCCGTATAAGGTTATTTTGCTGACAAAGCTTTCTTAACTGTGCAATAGACGAAATTGAAACGTACACAGCTCGTGTCTTAATTCGGACTTCAAATTGCGAGTAATAATTTCCACTAACTCTTCTTCCTCCATTTGGATAGATAAACGTTTAACTATTTCAGAGATAGACATTTTATGAGTCTCAAAAGTTTCCGATTGCTTTTCTTTCCGACTACGCAATTCCTCCTGAATGTCGAAATTAGTTTTATAGTCTCCGAATTGGTATCTAAAAGCCGATCAAAAAGAATCCCAAGTAATATGAGCCACATGTTTGTGGAAACGCCAAAACCAATTTCGGGCTTTACCATTGAGAAGAATATGTAAATTCTTACAAACTGTATCAAAATTACCCTGAAATGTATCATTGGTTAATGCTCGCACTCTGTAAATGAATTCTTCACAGCTAAGACCTGTGGACGATCCATCAAATCGGATGTTCCAGCTTTGAATGATAGCAGTCACTTTTTCAGGACTTAAATGAAACCTATTCGAGGGAGTGCGTGAATTGGCTGAATTCTGGTTATTATTATCGTGACTAACGGAAATATTTGCACTTTGGGCGTTAACATTCTCGTATTGGTCGTTAAGACTTTGGGCGGATCTGTATACCATTACCGGAATTGAAGGTGGTTGTAATGATTGCCGTTGTGCTATACGTTCATTTTGTTGTGTGGCAGTGTAATCTGTGAATTTGGTTGCTGGTTAGCGATTGTTGTGGTACAGACTAGTTAAGCAATTGTGCTCGAGAAGATTGCCCTTGTTGAGAATTCGGTTGTAGCGCAGATTGTTCATAAACTCCTATGCTTGAGAGAGTAATGCATGACGGCAAGTGACAAGACCTTTAATTGCGGATCAACGACCACGCCCGCGACCTGTTTTACTAGGCGATTTTTTCGCGTTTGTAATTTTATAGCCGGGAATATGTAGGTCTTTACTGTGGCATAACTTCTTACTATTTGGGCATTCGTTTGAATCACCCTGGCACTTAGAAATACAATCTTTATGAAAATCGTGATTACATTTGGTTTGCAAACATTCATGCACGTTAGATATATCTTTTTCACACAGTGAGCCCAAGGAACTAAAGACACCGCCTACAGCTGCAGGTACATCCTCCTCACTGTGTATCATTTTGGACACAAAAAAAAACAAATTGACCTAGTAGTAACACGCAAATTTTGAAAGCAATTCAATTATATTCGATATATGTATATATAAGTAAATGTTATTGTTTTTCGTCTTTTTTAAAATTTTCACTGTTTATTGACCTTCCTTTAGATAGCATTTGGCTGGAGTATCTGAAAAATTTTAGACGCAAATCCAAAATAAAGAAACACTAATTAATACTGGTATACTAATAATGGGCTATTGCAAATGTCAGACAATCAGTTATCCGCAAAATGGTATATTAAAAATCGTTTCAGTCACTTGACTAGCGTCCGCTGTGGGGAGCATCATGTTAGTAAAACCACGTAATATCATTTCATAACAGAAAATTAACTATCCCGCATTAAAAAAAATAAAATTTTAAATTGCTATTGATACAAAAAAAGTCTTCTTAGAGCCAAACGGTCGAAATCTACTTGTGCTATTAACCGACAAGTAGTCGAAATCCTGTAAGGATTAAAAAAATATTTTATACCTACACAACTCTTCAAAACTGGGTGTTTTTGAATTCGAATGTGTAATAAAAGAATCGAATGTGTAATAAAAGAAAGACCACTTTTCAAACCACTTTAATTTTAAACGAAGTAAAAATAATGCGAAGTTTGGGTGGGCCCCACTTTGGGCGCCATTTTCTTTTTAATGTATATCTACAAAAACGAACTGATAACTTATGACTAGAGACCGGATTTTTATGTGCTGCACGTAAATTTTTTATTAACGGATTTCCGTGTTTTTAGGTTATTTGCACGTATTTTGACTAGCGACGTAGTGCAAGTATTGTGAAAAAATTGTCTCGGTAATCGCATCATTTGAACGTAATTTAGTTAGTATCTACTGTTTTTGAAAAATATGTATGTATATATTTACATACATATGTATGTATATGCCAGAGAACTGCAAAATCAGTAATTATTGGCACTTAATGTACACCCATAGAAATTGAGGTGGCAATCACACTGAAACCGCAAACTGTGCTATCATTGTGCGAGATGTTGTCAAATTTGTGCGAGAAAAGAATCCAGAATTTCGGCTGGCTACTTTGTACGCGCCGTTGGTATCCGTTGACGTTGAACGATCATTTTCGCAAAATGATATTGACTGATCATCGCCGTAATTTTACGTTTCAAAATGTTGAAATGATCAATATTGTTGGCTGCAACTGTTTTCTGTTTGATTGAGCTGTTAACATTATGAATTACTTACATACTTACTTATCCCGTCACGAACAACCCCGAGGGGTCAGGGACCTTACAAAACGAAGATAACATATTTCGCCAACCAGTTCGATCTTTTGCCTTATCTCTCCAGTTGCCAATACCAAGTGTACGCAGGAATTCGTCAACCTGATCCTTCCAGCGGAGTCTTGGTCGTCCTATTTTTGTCTTCCTTCGAGTTCGGTTTCGACAACCCTTCGTGCTCGTTCGTCTTCATCCATTCTACTGACATGGCATAGCCAGCGAAATCGTGATATTTTGATCCGCTTAACTATGTCAATGTCGGGTTAAAGCTCATACAGCTCATGGTTTATGCGTTGCCGATACTCGCCGTTGTGCACTATAGGGCCAACAATTTTTCGGAGTATTTTTCTCTAAGAAGACTCCTACAGATGTTTCGTCCGCTTGCGATAATTGGACTTTTGTTACTCGAGAGAGACCTTTATCTGTAAAGTGCTTGCTTAGCCCAAAATAACATCTATTCGTAAGCACAATTCTCTACTTGATCTCAAGGCTGACGTTGTTGTTTTTTTTACGGCAGATCCGAGGTATATAAATTCGTCCACCGCATCGAAATTCTAATGGTTATCAACGTTCACGCTTTGGTCTAATCGCGTGGAGGCCCTGCTCGTTGAAACCATTAATTTTGTCTTGTCCTCATTTACCGTCAGACCCACTTTTGCTGACTCCTTCTCAAATCTCGAAAACTTCGCAGTATCTTCTCTAACTGTGCGTCCAATGATATCTATATCATCAGCATACGCGAGCAGCATGTGACTTTTGCTGCTGATGGTTTTATTCATGTTGACAGCAGCTTTTCTGAGAATAATCCCTATTAAGATGTTAAAGAGATCGCACGATAGGGTGTCACCTTGTCTGAGGCCTCGCTTAGTTTCAAAAGGTTCGATAAGATCCTTACCAACTTTGAGCTGATGCATGCACCTTATGAGCTCATCGCCGCCAGCCTTAAACAGCTCCGCCGGTAATCCATCGGCTCCTGCGGCTTTATTGTTCTTAAGCCGGGCAATAGGTTTTTTGACCTCGTCTTGGTTAGGAGGGGCAATCGTCGTCGTCGTCCAAATTTAGATCGATTGTCTCGTCATTGGATATCTCAGGTACCAATAGCGCAGAGAAATGATCTTTCCATATTCCCAACATACTCTGCACGTCTACGATGAGATTTCCGTCGTTGTCTTTACAGAAGGGGGGCCCTGAACCATGTCTATTAGTTCCGTTTTGGACTTTTTGGAAGAGTTTTCGGGCTTCGTTCTCGTCGTCCAAATTTAGATCGATTGTCTCGTCATTGGATATCTCAGGTACCAATAGCGCAGAGAAATGATCTTTCCATATTCCCAACATACTCTGCACGTCTACGATGAGATTTCCGTCGTTGTCTTTACAGAAGGGGGGCCCTGAACCATGTCTATTAGTTCCGTTTTGGACTTTTTGGAAGAGTTTTCGGGCTTCGTTCTTGCACTGACGTTGCAACTGACTTTCTTTCCATCATTTGCAATGCGACACTCTTCATCGTACCATTGGTTGTTGCGAAGCAGTTTTTCAAAACCAAGTAGGTTGTTGCGGCAATTTTTATAGAGTCGGAAATTGGTTTCCACTGCGCTTCAGCATCGTTATCGGGAGGGGGTGGGTTCTGTACCAAAAGTTGCGAGAGATTCCTTGAGTAGACTGTGGCTACCTCTGGTAATTGCAGCTTTCCGATGACCAGCTTCCTCTGCGTCTGGTTTCGTACGATTTTCGCTCTACTTAATCTTGTGCGAACCTTTGCTGCTACTAGGTAGGGATCAGAATCAATGTTAGCTCCTCTGATCACTCGTCCGTCCATTACACTGGATGAGTGCCTTCCATCAATTACCACGTGATCAATTTGGTTCTTTGTTCTTTGATCAGGGGATACCCAAGTAGCCATGCGGATGTCTTTATGCTGGAATCTTGTACCACTAATGACCATGCTTTTTCACTCGTCCGTCCATTACACTGGATGAGTGCCTTCCATCAATTACCACGTGATCAATTTGGTTCTTTGTTCTTTGATCAGGGGATACCCAAGTAGCCATGTGGATGTCTTTATGCTGGAATCTTGTACCACTAATGACCATGCTTTTTGGGGCGGCAAAGGCAATCAGTCTCATACCGTTTTCGGAACTGTCAGCATGTTGACTGAAATTGCCAATAGTTGGATGAAACATATTCTCCCTGCCTACTTTAGCATTAAAATCTCCTAGTACAATCTTAATGCCACGACCAGGGCAGCGGTCATACGTTTCCTCTAGGATCTCATAGAATATGTCTTTGGCATCATCATCATTCCCTTCTGTCGGGGCATGCACACAAATTAGGGAAATATAAAAATATTTCGCTTTTATGCGGATTGTGGCTATACGCTCACTCACAGGATTGAACCTAGAGACTAGATGTCGCAGTCTTTTGCCAACTACAAATCCGCAACCAAAACCCAGTCCACCGGGTTTTTGCATTTTACATACTGCCAGGATATTTGATTGCAGCCGCCCATTATGGATCAGACGCTGACCAGGAGACGCTGACCAAGATGTTCTTCTTTTGGTTTTTTATCCGCCGTTTGCCTATATTTTTGGCTTATCCGCCTTCTAAAGGACAAAAGAATATGCCCGATAGCTTGATGAGCTTCAGTGACATCAGTCACCTACTAAGCCTGAGACACATCAGTGATCGCATAACCAAATCAGGCTGCTCATTTATTTTCGCCTTCTTACTCTAGCGGCTAAAGATTTTTGGCCAAAATTTTCTATTTCTCGTTTAGAACCTTAAAATCTTAAATTCTACCAAGGCGCTTCGTAGTACAATGTTTCGTTTGGAAAAAAAATTGAAAAAACTTCAAGAAAAAATCCAAAATGTTTAGCTTTTTTACCTTCCTCAACTCATAACGTCCAAACTAAGCTTTGTGACGTGAAGCGCCTTGGTGGAATTTTAGATTTTAAGGTTCTAAACGAGAAATAGAAAATTTTGGCCAAAAATCTTTAGCCGTTTTTGTGCCATTTTAAATGAAAAAGTCGTAAATCTACCTTTACCATTTATTATTATAATATTTTTTTTTCTCTCAGTGTACGAATGAAATATTCATCTTAAATGAAAGGCTACTAACCCAGTTTATTGTAAAAAATTAAAAAATTCCAGTTTTTTTTTTTCTAATTTAATTTTTTAATTTTTAAGCCCACGAAAATGGTTAAACTGTGTTATATTTTGAAATACAACTAATTTTAAAAAAAAAAACTCGTGGAATAAATATTGTTTCTGAGTCCCCAAAGATTCATATTCAACAATAAAAAAGTTCTTTTTCGCAAAAAGTCGTTTTTGACATATTGCTACATATGATTCAAAAAATATTAAACATTTCAAGTTATTTAAAGAAAGAAATACACTTTAGATAAATTACTGAGGATTTTTGTGTATGTTCAGGAAAAAATGTATATATGCTATTAGTACCTTAACTAACAATTATAACAGGTGGGGCGAATCGAAAGGTAAAAAAAAAAATGTGAACAAACAACATTGTAATTAACATGTGAATGAAAGAAATAACACTATAATCAGAGTATTGGTGAACGAGAATAGCCATAATTGTAATTGCATTTAGAAATAATCAAAAGGTGACAAAACCTGTGGTCAAAGCAACAGGGGAAAAGTTTTAAAGGGTCATTGAAGTCTAGCTGTTTGTCTTCTTTTGCTTCTTTCAATTACAGCATTTCAATTCCAAATTGTAATCTCTTACATGCCAATGCTCTTCGTCGTTTTTCTTCGGTACTTGCAAAACATCAAAAAAAAAAAGTATTGGGCGTAACTATTAGTTTTAGCTATGATTTTTTTCTTGCGTGATTGAAGGGCATTTTTCGCGAAAACTATGTGTGATCTTATTTTGAAAATGGTGATTTGTTCTCGGTTTCAATTGGAAAGTCGAAGAGTCAAAAACTATGTACAAATATTTTTGTTCACACACATGTAATGTTGAGCACCGAGGTGCTTTTAAATTTGAAACGAATTCTTTTTGCTTCTTTTCACCTTTTTTCAAATAATTGTATTATCGTTTCACCACCGATTTTGCAAGTATGTTGTTGGTAGAAAGTGCTCAAACAAAATGCTGTTTCTGGGTTTGTAGGAGAAAGAAAATTTAAAAGAATATTAAAGCGAAACCACTTCTTTAACGTTGTCAAATTACTTACGTTTTATATGCCTTATGCTTAATTGGCGAAAGAAATAACCAAAAGCCAAGGATAACCCCGAATAAGGAAACGAATCTGTAGGTTACGACAAGTCGTGGGAAAACATTAAAACAAGACAATATTACCTTGTTTGAAGTGGTTTCGTAAAGCAATCGCGGGAAGAATATCAGAAAACTTTGAAATTTACCAGATTTCATTTCTAAACAGAAATGTTTAGTCAGATTCTGCTCGGAAGTGGTTTCTGCTTCGTCAAAAGGCTCGAACGGAAAGAAAGATTTATAAGGAGTGCAATCGTTTTACTTGTCAAATGTCAGCAATGACATATCGTGGTTCGATAAAGACGTTCATCAGATGATAGTTATCCACGACTTGAAGATGTGAATAATAACGATCATTATATTTGAATAATCGATAAAAACCTAATTAGGATTAAACCACGGAAATCTAAGAAACACCAGACAATAAGGGGATTGTACATTAGAAGTGTGAATACATACTGCGGTTGCTTAACGGGTTAGACGCTGCTGAAAATTATGCTTCACAAAAATGTGAGTTCGAATCCCTTCGTGGCATTTACATTTTTTACACTAACCGGAAAACATGATCTATTAGCATAAGCGAAATTACAACTTTCTTTAAAAAGCTCGGATTAACGACAACTAAATTATATTTTTGTATTGTATATGTTTCTTCATTCTCGAAGTAACAGAGTTCAGTCTCTGATTAAACCAAAAAGTGATTTAATTTCTTTAGCATTCCGATTTCTATGATATATAATATACTAATTGTAACTACTTAACCAAGAAAAAGCAATTGCAATTAAAACTCCAATGAGTGTTCTAATTCATGGGCGATGTGTTAACACCTTTTTGCTACACGATCCCTCTGCGATTTCTATGAACACATTAGTCATTAGTATCAATAAACACTATTTAAAATTAGTTCCTGTCTTCTTTGGTCTCTCCTTCTCCACCATTTCCCTAGTAACTTTTCGATCAGCTGTGCCATAGAATCCCTGAGAGAATGCAAAGCAGCAGACACATGAACATACATACATTATTAATTTCGTACATACGCTACACAAGTTCACACAATTTTCGTTGCTCTCTGGCTATCTCCTTTTTAAATACGTATAACTACGTCATTATTCTCTTTGCTCTGAGAGTGCTCCGCATCCACATTTTATATGATTTACCTTTCACAATAATAAAAAAAGGCGTTCAATCATATGATGACGTTTCACTTAAATAATATTATTACTTAATAACACTTTAAAATATTTAAAGACAAGTGCCATTATTTTCTTGCTTAATACTTTTTGTTTTATTCCCACAAAAAACAAAGAGAATGCAAAGCAATAGACACATCAACATATATACATTGTTATGTTTGTACATTCGCTACGCAAGTTCACATAATTTTGTTGTTCTCTTGCTATCTCATTTTTATATACAGTGGCGTGCAGAAATTAGTACATAATTCATTTCTTTACTTTTCTGAACGTTTATTCGTTGTTCCATTCTGAATAAAACAACAAAAATTTCAAAACAAAAAGCAATAAATTCATAGAGATAAAAACCCATATCAAAAATAACTCGCATGTACTCAATTTTGCACTTTTCAATAAAGTTGTTAGTGGAACACTTTTTTAGTACTTGGTCCATAACCCTTTATTTTTTAGTACCATATTAATACGCTTTGGCAAGCTTTCAACCAGTTCCTGTATTATTTCTTTTGGTATATTCTGCCACTGTAGATGTACTCGTGCACACAGCTCTTCTTGGTTTGATAGAGCTGATTGGTACAACCCCAGCCGCCTTCCCACGATTGACCATAAATTCTCAATCGGGTTGATGTCAGGGCTTTGGGCTGACCAATTCATCAGTTGAAAATTTTGTTCACTCAGCCATTTTTTCACTATTTTCTCACTATGCTTTGGGTCACCATCCTGCTGTAACACGACTTCTTCTTCAGGATAGGCACTCTTGTCAACGAACTCGGTAAGATGAGTCTGCAAAATGTTGAGGTAGTCTTCCTTCTTCATTATACCTTCAATTCTGTGTAACGGCCCAATATGCCACCAAGTGAAGCATCCCCAAACCATGATGTTTCCACCATCATGCTTCACAGTTTGCGTGACGTGTTGGGGTTGAATGGTATCACCAGGGCGACGCCAGCAATACTGCTTAACGTCCGATTGGAAACGATTAAATTTTGATTCATCTGACCAAAAAGTCGTTGCCAGTCGTTTATCGTCCAATTTTTATGCTCTCTTGCAAATTTCATTCGCGCCTTTTGGTTCTTTTCGGACAATGCTGGTTTATTTTTTTTTAACGGCTGAAATATAGCCAATGTTGTGGAGCGATCGTCGTGCTATCCATTCACTAACGTGCTTATTTTTGGCAACTATAGTATTTTTCGGTGTTATGGTCTTGTTCTGCTTCATTTCTGCCATCATAAGACGTGCATCCGCGTCGGGCAACAGATTTCGGCGGCCTCTGGTTTGCTCTTTGGGAGCAGTATGTTGTCTTTTTTGAATGCGAATTACCACACATTGACTAATATTTAGCTCCTTGGCTATTTCCCGAGATGAAGCACCATTATTAGTTAAGGAAACTACATTGTCCTCCACAGCACGCGATAACTTTTTCATTTTTTTTAAATACTGAATATTATTGCGATACACTTGATATGCCACTTTAATTATTACTAATCACACGTTTTTACAATAAATTTGCATTACTGGTCGTATGCAATAGCAAACAATTCAAATCTAACGGTATAAAATGGTTTTATGCTGAGTACATACAAAAGTGCAAAATTGAGTACATGCGAGTTATTTTTGTTATGGGTTTTTATCCCTATGAATATGTTGTTTTGAATTTTTTGTTGTTTTATTCAGAATGGAAAAAAGAATAAACGAAAAAAAAATTGTTTTTATTTTCTTTGTTATTGCTCATTTTATCGTTCAGAAAAGTAAAGAAATGAATTATGTCCTCATTTCTGCACGTCACTGTACGTATAACTACGTCATTATTCTGTCTGCTCTGAGAGTGCTCCGCACCCACACAAGCCAACTATTCACTGCAGCTACATCAGTGTGTGTTTGTTTCGCAGTTTGACATTCTGTATTTCGCAGTCGGACAAATCTGTGTTCTATATAGGGGCGGGTCACCCTTATCATTTAGCGGTATGAAAAATAGATGTTGGCCGATTCTGAGACCTACCCGATGTGCACACAAAATTTCATACAAATCGGTCCAGCCGTTTCGGAGGAGTTTAACACAAAACAATCTGTGATCGCAGTCGGACAATCAGTGTGATCGTAGTCGGACAATCTGTGTGATCGCAGTCGGACAAACTGTGTTTGGATGTATTCACTTTGTGAATTTGTGCCCTACCCGCGCCTATAGATGTTAACACATCAAAAATATTTATTTTTTAGTTAATGCATTCCAAGTCATGAAAATTTTTCTAATTGAAAAATGGTTGGTTTTTGTTGGAAATAATAGACAATTCAGTTAAGCACACGCACTGGCATGACTAGTTTCGAACTCCGTGACAAGTTCATAATCAGATTCCAAACTACTCTGCCTGAATTGATACCATCGGTAGATCATCAATCGTATATGTAACTATAAACTCAATTAAGTAATTTACAAGTGCGATCGAAGATCCCTAAGTATCAACACACACTAACACGTCTATAATTCCAACACAAGAACAGACAGCTTTTGTCCTCATACGTACTGGCATTGTCGCAGTGCTTCACCTCAAATCACTTTTTTAATAACATTTACTTTAGTTTTTATGACATTTTTATTAATATTGCGCAGCGAAACCCTTATTTTCAATAACAGCTCTGCATCGCCGAGGCATGAACTCTATTAAATGATCATTGAATCGTGCGTTATGTTATTCCATGCTTGAAAAATTCTTCTATTTTTGAATGTTATTGCGATCAACATTCTGTTCTAAAATTTACCAAAAATTTTGAATTGACTTTATATTCGGTGACTGAGGTGGCCAGTGGTGACCAACCCATAGCCTCGCGAGACAGACAATAATCGTATTTTTCACACACACACGACTGGCAATTCACATGTAGATATCTTAAAATTGTCATCTACAACCACAGTTTCCTCGTTTTAGGTGATTTTAATGCAAAACATGTCTCTTGGAACCTGCACACATGCAATACTGCCGGTAGTGTGCTAAACAAACGGCAACAAAGCCATACTTTCTTAATGCACCATTCAGAACAACCTACTTATTACCACTATCAACAAAACCGAAACAGTTCGACAATTAATTTAATTAGTCGCAATTTGACTTATTAGAGTTGACTGTAAATGTCAAATGTAACACTATCCAATAACTACATTTTACCAAAAAATGTAATAAAATTTATGGGAACACGTAAGTTTTTAAAACGACAAAGTCAACGATCTTCAACAGCAGCCGAAGCTACCTTTGACAACCAATGTGCTAACCTCTTAAATAACATTATCGATAATAAGGTTTTGTGGACCCGTAACAAAAAATGGGCATATCTGTTTTCGAAGTTGAAACTAGGCGATAGAAAATTCTGGAAGACAAACAGAAAATTGAGAGTAAAATCCAATAAAAATATTCCTACATTTAAATTCACTAACAGGAAACTAATTTGTAATAATGATAAGTCTGAGTCATTATTAAATAAGTATGTTCTCAGCAGCGAACACTATAACCTCAAACCTCAGACATTCGATAGATCGCGTAATGCTAGCGTGAGTCGTATTAATTAAAGAGGATCGTGGCAACACCGATGATGTTACATTAATATCCCTTGAAGAACTTACACCCATAATAAAATCTCTTAAAACTTCCAAGTATCATGGATTGGATGGCATACCCCATTTATTAATTAAACATTCGCCATTTAAAGCTTTGCAGCTATTACTAATTATTTTCAACAGCTACATAAATATTAATTATTTTCCAAAATTATTCAAAACGGCTTAAATTATTGCTATGTCTAAGCCCAATAAGCCTAAATATGAACCAGGCAGCTACAGACCAATTAGTATGATCAGTAATTTGAAAAATCTTCTCGAAAAAATTATATATTCTCGAATTAAAAGTTTTGTGACAAATACTACCCTTATAACCAAAGAACAATTTGGCACAGATCAACTGTGTTTATACTTCTGGATATTGAAAAAGCATGCGGCACAGTTTGGCATAATGGCCTTATTTAGAAATTGTTAATATCGGGAATGTCAAAATATTTATGCAGCTTATCATGGAATTTATTGAATCGAGATCATTTTATGTTTTATGGCGCACTATCATCACAAAATATAATAAAGGCTGGGCTTCCACAAGGATCTGTACTATCCCCTATACTATACTCCATTTATACTTCCGATTGTTATACTCCTTCGTATATGAAAACAGCATATTACGATGACGATATTGCTCTTATCACTCTCAAAAGCGCTGTTGAAAAAATGGAAAGAGGACTAAGGCCCAATCTTTCACTTCACAATTATCCTCTATTTATCGTTACATAGTATTTAAATACAGAATTTAGTTTTTCAGCAACAAAAATATATTCATTTTAAATGGTCTGCATTGTGCATTTAAATTCTATTTAAGTTACCCTGAAACGAACATATGATTTTGACACTTTGTTTTCTCTGCCAACTTCAATTTCAATGACCAACATACATTGGTTTTGAAATTCCTTGTCAAGCTAATGAATGAAAGAATTTATACAATTTTGTATAGAAATATAATGACGAAACAAATATATTAGATGCAGAAATGTGAAAACTATTGAGTAAAACCATATCACGTTGGCCACGCGTAACACAAACACGCCCAAACCATTTGCACATTCGTGGTATTGCAGTTTTACAGATGTTTTTATGGCAAATGTAGATATTTGCATTTGGCATTTCATGATGTTGCCATATCTATACGCTAAAGTAATGGCTGATTTAATTAATTTAACAGATTTAAAGTCTATTTTACTAAATGAAAAATATGCATAAATCCAAGCAAAGCAAAAACCAAAGTCTTTCCCTTCAATAAAACGCCTTCCGAATGACAACTAAATTTTGAAAACAATGATAAAAAACTTAACTTCAGTAAACATATTGAAGATACCTGTTGGAAATGTATGAAAATAATGAAAGGGCTGTACCCCCTTATCAGCAGACGTTTTTCACTGAATTTACCATATATTTCAATAGTTAAATGCATAATAAGACATAGGGATCATTAACATAGCGATGTCCTGTTTGGTATAAAGCCGCTAAAACACACCTGGCGAAGCTGCAAATTATACAGAACAAGTGCCTTAAAATCATATATCATAAACCCTGGAGATATCCAACGCATCTTCGAAACTTTTGGATTTGTCAAAAGACATAATCATAACTATTTCACTAAAAATTTAAGTTCTACTTATTTCTAATAGGAGAATTTCATGAATTTCCATAAAACAGAACTGAGCCACAAAATCAACAAATTGAGAACGGTGTGTATAATTGTTTACCTGTGTATAATCTCTCTATAGGCATATACGTTTTCGGTAATATTTGACTGACTTTCGTTCTCCAAAAAAAGATTTTCCTATTTTCCCTTTGAACAAAGCAATGATGTGTGTATATAATGTAATTTCAAATATTCTAAACTTCAATTGCTGCATTATTCACTCGAATATTATCTCAAAAATTGTAAATAAATACTCGTAAAAACAAAAGAATAATAACAATTATTACATAAAGTGAAAAAAAATCTACACTAAAACTGAAAATGACGCTATTCAACAGCAAAAAAATCCAATGAGTGTTCGAACTCACGGGCGATGTGTTAACACCTTTTTGTTACACAGTACCTGTACGATTTCTATGAAAAAATTAGTAAATGTTACATAGACACATCTAAATACATACATTCGCTACACAAGTTCACACAATTTTGTTGTTCTCTTGCTATCTCATTTTTATATATGTATAACTACGTCATTATTCTGATTGCTCTGAGAGTGCTCCGCACCCACACAAGCCAACTATTCTCTGCCGCTACATCAGTGTGTGTTTGTTTCGCAGTCTGACAATCTGTGTTTCGCAGTCGGACAAATCTGTGTTCTATATAGGGCTGGGACAGCCCTGTGATTTAGGGGTATGAAGATGTTGGCCGATTCCTACCCGATATGCACACAAAATTTCATACAAATCGGTCCAGACGTTTCAGAGGAGTTTAACGCCAAACAATCTGTGATCGCAGTCAGATAAACTGTCTTTGGATATGTTCACTTTGTGAGTTAAGTCCGTACCCGCGCCTATAGATGTTAACAAATACAAAATTAGCTTGAGCTTTGGAATGTTTTATTTTTTTACGAGTCACGCCAATAAAATTAATGCAATCTTATGTTATGGTTTTGTAATTGGACGAACTATTTTGTAGAAAAACAACCAATGAATTGGCATTACTATTTCAGGAGAAAGCAAACTGAAAAGACCTACTCAAATGAGCGGGAGAGTACATATGTGGTGGATTAATTAACTTTTTAGGAACATCAAGATGATGGTAGCGTGTATTCCCCTCATTAAACAAACTACAATAATTGTCGTCTAAACGTGTAAAATTGTTCAACTTCATGTCACTTAGTACCTGTTAAACTTGTACCATTACTCGTGTTAACGCCAAAATAAAACTTAGCATTAATTCCGCGTACAATGCCCAAAATCCCCAATTTGCAGTATATATATGTAACGAGAGTATACTCTTTTTTTCTTTGAGTGCATTTTTGTGTGACAGGTCGGTAACTCAAAATAATTGTAGGAGAGACAAATACAATTTCACATGGCAATGAGTATGACGGAGTCACTCAGAACACAGTACTATAAGAAGATTGTGAACTTGTAAAACCAAGAAACAGCAGTGTGAATAAGAACATCGAATGTTATTTCTTTGTTAATTACAGGTATAATTAAGAATTAGCTTATTTTTTGTAAGATATTGATAAATAATAATAAAATCTTTGTTAATTACAGAGAAACAATTCGTGTGTTATTTCTACAAAAAAGAGATTATAAAATAACATTATAAAACAACATTCTCGTTTAGAAGCACTATGGAAATGCTGCAATTCACTTTCAAGATGCGCTCTGCTGCAGAGGACCCAAAAACAAACGTGCTGTGTATAACCTCAATTGGCACACCGGACGGCCGGAATTATACGATGCGGAATAATTGCTTAAATGCACAAGGGCATGCGGCAATAACGAAGACATCAGCATTTGCTAAGGTAAAGAAAACGCTAACTAAAAGAGGCCAAACAAGGAAGGTGTGGATTAAATTAAATGATGAAATTACTGCAACTTATTTGGATGAAGGGGGAAATTTACAGTTTGGTGACGTGTTTTTAGAAGAAGAAATTTGCACACAAGCAAGTGATATTAACAACACTTCAGAACAATCATTAATACAATTGCTAGAAAAATTACTTGAAAAAAGCCAAGACAAATCTGAAGAAAAGAACATTGGCAAGATATCTAAAGAATTTACAATTGAAAAATTTAATGGGAAAAATTCAAACATGGATCAATGGATTACAAGTTTTGAAAAAGAGTGCGAACGATTTGATGTAACTGGAGATGAGAAAAAAATTGAAATTTTAAAATCATTTATGGAAAAAGGTGCTGCAGATTCGTATGGTTGTACATTGTTAAAGCTGACTATTCAAGCAAAATGGGAAGGTTGGAAAACAAGTTTCTGTGATACATTTGCTAACACAGGTTGGGCTTCGATAAGGTATGCACTCCAATTTAAATATCAGTCAGGCTCTTTATTAGACTATGCAATTGGCAATACAACTTCGTACAATCCCTTTTTTTCAAAATAGTATTCGACGTTATCATTCGTGTATCGAATGTGAAGGTTGCTGTCATTGATTGTAAGAACATTATCTTTTAAATTGACTATGGCTTTTAACTGTCTTAGTATATTATTACCAATGAGACCGTTATATTGGTCGTGAAATTTGCACACCAAAAATTCTATATTTTTATTTGATGTGTCACCGAATTCTTCAAAAGTTGGGACAAGTACTTTCTCCGTAACCTGAATGGTATGTTGGAGAGTTTTGGTGTTCATTGGTTGAATGCATTGATTCCATTTGGGATGACACAATCCAGGGTTAATAATGGAATGTGTTGCTCCGGTATCAATTATAAAGTTTAACTGACCTAATTTCGATTTTATAGTTATTTATGGTAGTTGCCCGTTGAGGCAGCTTCCTGAAAATTTTCGACCGTATTTACTTCCATTGGTTCAGGAAGTTGAGCGTGTTGTTGTTGGTTTTGGTTATCCCGATTATTATTGTAAGGATTGTTCTGATAATTATCCCTACGGTTGTTATGGTGATTGCCGTTTTGGTTATTATCTCTGCGATTATTATGGTGATTGGTATTGTTTCGGTTATTGTTATTATTACTCTGGTCTCTTCTATTGCTATTTTCCGGAGTTTGTTTGTCTTTGTGATTTGGGTCTTTGGCTTGTCTCTTTACGATACGGCCATCTTTCCCCATACGGTCATAGCCGTTCTCAAATAAAATATCCATTGCCGATTCTAGTGAATTTGGATTTCTGCACGCGAGTACAGTCCTCATTGGCTCTGGCATTTTATTTTTGAAGATATGTAGAGCAGATCTTTGGTTGTTGATGGCTACCTGATTTGCAGCCTCACCTTCTCCAAGTACTAGTAGAGATTTATTATTGAGTCGTCTAAGACGATATTTTTATATCGTTATAGAAATCGACTGTTGAATTGTTGAAGGTGACTGATCTTAGCTCATCGAAAAGTTCCTCGCAAATTTTCTTTTCACCGAAATTATTTTCCAGGACTCTCTTTATATCAGTCCATGATTGGGCCTGAATATTTATCTCAATTATTTCTTTGGCTTTGCCAACTAGCCTGCTCTTTATTATATCTGAGAATAGGAGTTGTGAAAGTTCGTCGTACGTTGTCAATACTGAGTGTATCCTGTCTATCAATCTAGTGAATGTTGGTAAGTCATTTCGATTTCCATTAAATTGTGGGATGTTAGTGAGGTATTTTATAGGATCTAATACGATTTGGTTTGGGATTGCCATATTTTTATTTATTTATTATTTCTTTTTTTTTTTTTTTTTTGGGTGAAAAAAGGGTTTCTATAATTCTGGAATACCAAGTAATTCTTATTTTCTTTTATAATTTTGCACAGAAATATAATTTAAAAATACCAAAAGATTTTTATTTTGTTTTAATATATTGTACAAGGAAAAAAAAAATATAGTTCTTTTATTCGCTTCTTCTCACTGGAGAGTGGTGTGTATATATGTATATATGTGTATACAGGTTCAAATGATTCTTATTATATTAACTATTGTATGCTTACTTTATTGTTGATTTTTATAGTTGTCTCTGTTG